>JAJOZX010000768.1:665000-715000 GCA_023014485.1 Bathynomus jamesi | reverse complement strand
AATAATAATATTTATTCAGAACGACACATTACATAAGATATAGCTCACATCCATATAAGGTTATCTAACGCGTTCGTTAATTTCTTAAATAATTATTCACTTTTTAACTTTTGTTATTAGAATTTTTGAATTCTACTCAATTATTGAAGATATACAGTATATCGTAATTCTAAGCGAAAGAATGCATGGTAATTACTTCAGTATATATATATATATATATATATATGACAATATGAGCTCAAGAAATCCATTGTAGTTCCTTCGATAAAGTTAATTGGATTAATGAATTCTCATGCAAGTTTCCTGGTTGAAAATATTCTTCCTCTATGATTCACGCTATAAGACACGCGCACATTGAACAGTATACAAAAACAACAAATATTTCCCGTATATGAATTCAATTTTTTCGTGAATAACAATAATAATAATAATAATAATAAAATAATAATAATAATCAGCTCCGTCATAGGAAACAGAAATCAAAGGAAATGGATTATTTTTTTTTTTTTTTTTTATGAAATAGAATTTTTTTGGGTTTTTGGAGGAAAAACTACGGTAAAATTTGAGGATGCGTTTTCAAGATAATACTATTGGGAAAACCGCATAATTGGTTAAAGTATAGTAACTTTATTATTTAGTTTAAATACTTTAAATACAGTCGTCGTTAAAAACAATTTAAATAGACGCCATTGATGGTTTGGTCTGATTAATTGGATTTTCAATGACTTCGCAGTTAATAGAGTTTTGATTATTATTATTAAGAGTGGGTTCAACTAATATTAACTTATCGTATCTAAGTTATTAATAAATGTTTAACTTAATTAAACAGAGTATCTACTACGAACCAAATGTGAACGGGTTATATCCGGAACTGGGAACTGAGAACGCAGTCACCCAGTTTGTCAATGCAATCAACAATCTATCACTTAATACCAACACACGTGTCGCTGCGGATTTGTCCTCGCTCTCAAAATATGTCTCATGCATGATAATATAAACTCTTTTTTATTTACCTTCTGAGAACTAGATTTGGAGAGATCCGTAAGTGCGCAGGTAGCAATTATTTTTACGTTCCTGCTTACGTAAACTAAAACGAAAGAGCGACCCCGCGCCCCACCCAAATACTTAATATAAATACACTATACGGACATGCCATTCAAATTCATTCATCGTTGCGAAGCTGCGCGACATTTGTTATAAAACGCGACTTAACATTAACACAACTGTATTTTCGTCTCTTTGCCAAAGACGAGTCGTCAATGAAAGTTTACACAACAAATTTTTTGGAGAACAAAATATCTCTTCAAACGCTTATCTTCACTGTATTTTCTGGGAACTGTTACGAACAGCGAAGATTCAAAGAGGGCGGAATGCCCTTGTTGTTAAGTTAGGTCCCATCCGAACCTATCTTTTTGTCATTTAAAAATCTGAATGATTCCTAATTTCGTTAAAATGGTGACAAACGGACAATTCTGAGTGACTTTAAATGAGGAGGTTTCTGTTCGCGACAGGCAACGACCATTTTCACACACTTTTCTTTAGAATCTTTTGACGAAGTATGTCAGAAGGTTGTCATTTAAAAGCTCTTTCTGCCGCGATAGGCACTAGCCCTCGTTTTTCATTTATATTTAATAGTACCCAACCATATCCTATATCCCCCCCCCCCTCCCCTAAGAAAGTAGGGAGTAAGGGCCCGATCCTGAGATACCTTCTATTTAAAACTAATTCACTTTAAACTCCATACTTCAAAAACTTTATTCAAAGAATAAAATGTACATAAATTTGTACAATATTTTTCACTGTTTTCTGACTGAGATTTCATGAAAATTTTTTAACCAAAATCAATGCGATTTAATTCATTTATTATTAAACACAAGTGAAGTTAATATAGCAAGTAATAATAATAATAATAATAACAAATTTATGTAATATTACTGACAGTTCCTTCTTAACTTCAACTCCAATATAGTTATTTTTAGGGTACTCTTCAGATGACATTCCCATTGGCACACTTCATTGTTGGGTAATATGAAAATGAACTAAAAATGAGGTAGTTTCCAAAGGCTCGGCGCTTTTGTATTTATTTATTTATTTATAAAGTTATAAATAATAATTGCCAGCGTCCGTATATAGCTCAGTAGGTAACGCGGTTTCCTTATAAGCAAAGTGAAGACACTGAGGTCTGGGGTTCGAATCCCGATGGTGCTGGTAGTAAGTAATAACGTAGGAGTTAAAACATGGGTCGCTCTAGTTGGCTTGAGCACCGTGCCAGTTTCTGGCTCTCCTCATTAATTACTGAATATTATTTTAAATAATATGACTGCAAAACAGACATGGCGACGAATACTGTTGGCGTTTTAGACCGTTAAAAAGAGGTTTGGCGAGACCGTTTTACGTACAGAGAATTTCGTCCTGAACGGACACTTCGTACAGCGACGGACACCTGAAAGGAGTGACACATTTCAGAGATTGATATAAGGCAGTAGGGCTTGCATAAGGAGAGCCATACACTACCAAGGAAATGGTTCATTAATGTAAGAATTGAGAGGGAATACATTACCCATTCATTTAACAAAAACAAAAATATGTCCTACTTTTAACAAAATACGTCCTACTTTTATAACTACTTTATATATATATATATATATATATATACTTAGTCGAATCCATAAAAGTAGTTTGTAAACTTGATTTGAAGATGGCCGTTGTGTAGAACCGAAACGCTATCAGTATACTAATTAGTCCCTACTTCACCAAACCAACTTCCTATTTCACCAGGCCAACTCGAGAAGAGGGGCGACAAGCTTAACCTTCGTGAAGTGAGGAATCATCGCACGGAACATTTGAAAGGTTGAAAGGAGGGGCCAGAAACTGGCATAGCGCTCAGGCCAACTAATGCGGACTATTGCTCTAATGTCTATAGTATTATTACCAGCATCATCGGATTCGAATCCCCAACCTCAGTATCTTCATTTCACTTACAGGGTAACCCACTAAGCTAAGACCGGGTAACATTATCAGTAATTTTCTAGTTATGATAAATTTATTACCAAAACTGACTTTATTTGATTCTAAAAAATTAATGTGACGAAAATCGGGAAATAAAAATTTACGAACATTCAGGAAGGTATTATTGTTATTACTATCGAAATTAATTTTAATTCAAGCATTTCACTCGTGCGTAAGTACGTAAGCAAACTTACTAATTAAGTGCCATTATATTTTTTCAATAACACAGCACCAACCACTGACAAATTAAATATCCTAGTAAAAATTCGACATTGAAAAATGTTATTTTTTTTCGCACTAGATGGCGGCAGCTATTCATGGTGCTCGACTCTGATTGGTTCGTTTGCCACAAACGGACCAATCAGCGCAGCAGTCTTACTCGTGACTCTGAACTCTCTCCCATGCTTTGAGAGTGGCATTTCCGAGGCAGCAGTTGTTAGACGTCACTAGGAGATTGTCACTAACTGGGAAGATTTCAATTATTGAACTAAAAATGAAAATTAAATAAAACTTACTTACGTAAATGAATAAGTCTCATGAGAATTTTATGCAGAAGGGCATTACTTGTTGTTATATAAGAGTCTGTTGTTGTGGGTCCATTTTTTCAAACGTAAATTAAAGCGTTGCGCAATGGGGGACATCGAATTTGATAAGTCATCCTTCTTTCGGGTTTTTTGCATTAGCCATGATTCATTAGTTTTAACGCACTTAACGCAAACTCATTGGGAATCTATCAAATTTTCTTTGGGAAATTCCATTCCTGAAACTTAAATAATACAACTGTTTATGTTTAAAGTAAAACGAGTTGCGTCATGCTTTCAAAATACGTTATGTAAATAATTTAATGAGGACATTTTTTTCATATCAATAAGACTCTATTCGGAGAAAGGCGAAGGTTATACAGGTTTCATGATACTCCCCTTCAACGATTTCATACGCAGTAAATGTTTACTTGAACTACAAAATCTATTTCCATAGCATTCTCATGTACTAAATCATA
Source organism: Bathynomus jamesi (assembly GCA_023014485.1). Classification (NCBI taxonomy): domain Eukaryota; kingdom Metazoa; phylum Arthropoda; class Malacostraca; order Isopoda; family Cirolanidae; genus Bathynomus; species Bathynomus jamesi. The sequence goes on along the minus strand of JAJOZX010000768.1, from coordinate 710,991 downwards.
TTTAAATCCAATAAACAACTTTAACAAGTCCTAATAACAAAAATTAACATTTGAGGGGGAACCAAATAGCCTTCAAAGGCGTATTTAAAAAAAAAAACAAGATTTCATGAAAAAGGTGACATATTTTTTCATCTTATATTTAATTTACAAATCATATATATACATATATATATATATATGCGACAAAAGTATTTATAATTTTATGAGTTCTTTAGTATGATACAAATTATGTAAATCCTAACTAATCTTTGAGACCCGACAAAAACCTTTTCCTTAGACTTTTCAAGAAATGACCCCTGAACAGATAAACCATGAGAAAGTACAGAAGAAAAATTTCACATCCTTTGATAACAAAAAAAAAAAAAGTCAATGGGATAACCCGTTAAAAGTTAGAAGCCAATTTGGAAAAACCGACAACTTTTACAGACATTTTTAATCGAAGTATTAATACGCTTATTTTTTAAAAAAATATTCGTTTATATGAAGAGGATAATTTCCCTATTAAGTCTGGTATTTTTGGTAAATGAGATCTACTTAGGAAATGCAAACAGTGGCGCAAACAGAAAACTGATTTTCCAAGACTACAAACTTTCAATGAATGCCACCATGTTATAAGCAAAGTAAATATAAAAATAGGGGAGTGGTGCTCACATGCAAAAGGTTTGTGAGTTCGTGCGTGCGTACGTTCCGCCCTTCCCCAGATAGACTCCGCCTACTAAGCCTTCCTGTAACTTTGTAGACTAACGGCGATTGCCAACGCATTCCTGAATCCCCCACAAAAACCCCGACTCCTGACTTTGTTGTTGTTTTTCATTATTATTGCGTTATGTTTGGGATTTTTCCGATTGTCATTGTCATCATCATTATTATAAATGTGTTTATTATTAATAACATCAAGCTGTATACTAATAATTATTCATGTAAACGTGAAAAGCATAATTAGGTTAACCAGATAAACTGCAATTACTTAATAATAATAATAATAATAATGATAATAATAATAATAATTATTATTATTATTATTGTAAAAATATCTTAGCATGTACTATATTTTTTACAGATGAAATGTATCTACAGGTGCATATTTATCAGTATAAAAACAAATGTTAATGCCTTCTAATGGTAATATGGCGCATCAAATTTCATTTACTCGCATCTCTTTCTGTTGTAAATTCAAAGATAAATAAATTAATTACTTTAAATTTAATTCAAAATAATTATCTAATTATTACTGCAATGAAATCTAATGGAGTTTACAAATTAAAGCAAATACAGAACTGTATACAGTCCACCAATTTGTATTGAATACCAGGAATGTGACGTCACAAGCACACTATCTTGTCTCTAGGAAGCCTCTTTGTCAGACAGTACCTTTCCCTTTCGCAAACTAGTTCTTAGTTTGTTTAAGAAATTGTATGTGTGTGTGTGTTTTACACACTTCTAAATTACATTATAAACTGTTCTTATGGTTGTGCATAGACTTAGATTAACATCAATTAACATTTTCTCCTTTTCTATTTTGGCGGCTAACGTTGTTTTGATTATGCGCGTAGGAATATATTCTCACTTGATATAAGAGCTAACTGGTTCACTGACATTTTATAGTACGGCCAGCTTTCGTTGGTGATTAACGTGTGTCTGATAGATAGTCGTATTAACGTTATAAAAGTGATTGTAAGCTGTCCACTTAATCAGTTTACTGAATATCGTTTGTGTTAATTTAAATACAAACCATTTGCATAATGTTTCGTGTATTTAATCCAAGAAACAATCATATAAATGATTTTTCATCAGTTGGAATTTGGGATTATCATGATGAAAAATTAAAGTCTGGTAGGTTCCAATTTTGACTGCTTTCAAGTTTTCAAATACGCGAGTTTAAGTATTAATGTGAATTATAGGTGTACATTATTTTCTGGTGATACTTCTGAAATAAAACCTCCAAAAAAGCTTTAACGTCAAATACGGAAATTCAGACACTATTTATTGATCTGAAAATTTTCTATTTAACGAGCATGGCTTATTGAATTAGTAAGTTTAATTACTGTATTTTTCTTCAGGTGCGCCGAGAAAGAACACAAACCGATTTGATTACCAATACAAATTAGGAAAAGTCCTCGGCGAAGGTGGTTTTGGCAGAGTTTATGGGTGTAAGGCTAAGAGATAACTTACCTGTAGCAATTAAACAAGTCTCAAGACACAAAATTCCATCTTTAGTAATGGTAAGTAATGTTCTTAAATGCGTAACCTACTTAAGGGATGCATTGTGTTCTTGTTCTACTTGGCCAAGGTTTAATGCGTAATAGCTTTGTATTTTGCCATTTAAATTTTTTTTCTCTTGATAGGCATAAGAAATTTTTATAGGGGCCACTTCGGCCCATCGAGGTGGCTCCACTATGTACATTGGCAACATAAGTTTACAACAATGATGTTATTGGCCTTCGCTTTACTTATCCCACTGAAATGGTTTAATTGTGCAGTTGGAACTGATGCTCTTGATATTTTTTTCCCCTGTAGTCTTTAAATATGTGTTAAGAGAGCACTAGCCAAGTTATAACTTATATCGGAAGTTAATTTAAGGCTTAGAGTAAAAAGTTGCCTTGAATAATGTTAAGTTCATTTTTTCTCCCCGACTTCATAAAACCTCAGTTTTATACAAAGTTATTAATCTAAATTATTCTTAGCCTGCATTTAGTTTAAATAAAAGGTTATTCATAGTTTATCACGAATAAAACTTGATTTACGCATTATTCCTGTACAAGGTTAAACCTCTTAAAGTGCAAACGAGCTATTCTGTGATTGGCATAGTTTCGTAACTTTATAAAATTCTACGCGAATGACGCCTAACTTTTAAACTTCTGCAGTGTAGTTTCTAGTAATGGTTAGAAGTTAGGCTTTTCTAGTTCATTTTATAAACTTGCTTTAAAAGTGGCACGTGTTTGATTCGCTGCATTTTAACAATCGATATTTAAGTAGAATACATTGTATGATGATTGACTGTTGGGGAGATCCTATTTCTTATCACGTTTTTGATAAGGAAAACCATTCACTCGATAGAATGACTTGTCTAGTTTTGGCACAACTATTTACGTCTTAGACCCTGTTTTGAGATAAAGCGAAAGTGTCATATCCGAGTGGGTTTTTAAAAATGGTAGTACATTCTTAATTGGCGAGGCATAACTGTCTTAATTGCGTTGAGTTAAACTTCTTTCTTTCCCGCAGCTGCACGGGCAACGCGTTCCCCTCGAAGTTTTCCTGTTGAGCAAACTTTCTCACGTGCCCGGGGTGATTACTTTGATAGAATGGTTTGAGATTCACGACAACTTCCTTATCGTGATGGAAAGACCTGAAGCGGCCAAGGATCTCTTCGACCACATCACCGATAACCGCCTTCTGGGGGAAGACGAGTCTAGAGATATGTTCCACCAGGTGGTTAACATCATTCAAGAGTGTCACGCAGCTGGTGTTATCCACAGAGACATCAAAGACGAGAATCTTTTGGTTACTACCGATAAACGTGTCGGAAGTGCCTTAAATTGATTGACTTCGGGTCAGGAGCCAATTTGAAGGACACTATCTATACAGATTTGAAGGTAATTCACTAAAATTATAAATACTTTTGAAGTAGATTTTAAAGTAGTTTAGTCGGTGAAAGGTATTTGAGCGATTGTTCGCGCGCGTGTGTGTGTGTATATATATATATATATATATATATATAATATACCCGTGCATTCAAGAATGCAAAGTCCTGTCAGCCGTACATATTTGGAGCGTCCACCTGTATCCAAGGTGTATGTAATTAAGAGCTTCTCCCTCGCCTTCATTCACAGTGACTCACACTCATACTTGGCACTGTTTAGAGTCGTCGGGTCTTGTTGGCGCCAGGCATCAGGTTACTATGGCTGGGCGCCAATCCTCTTTTTATCCCCATGGTGAAAAGACGTTCGTGTTTTAATCTTTTGTAGAGCACTTTAATTTGGAGAACTTTTGCTCTCTATTCTGTGAAAACTACAATATTCTTCCTTGGGCGAGATTGTAATTTGAGTATGCTCTATATATTTTATTTAAGATGTCGCATGGTGGCGTACACTTCCTTCCCCTCAGTATAACTCGACCCTCGTACAGGGATACTTTTAAATTAGCACGTTTGTCGTAGATTTAACTTTATCGCGTGACTTTTTAATCGTTACTCTGTCACTTGTCTTTCATCACGGCTAAATATAGAATTTCATTCATAGCGCGCCTTCACTCTCACTCGTGAAGAGGATGAGTGGTCTGCAGTTTAGCGTGTGCGCGCTTGAGTAATAGGGTATTTTCTAATAAAAGTGGCTTGCTATAATTTTTTTTTTTTTTTTTTTTCAGGAACCAGACAGTATTCACCACCTGAATGGATTTTGCAACATCAGTACCCGGGTATACCGGCCACAGTTTGGTCCTTGGGCATTTTACTTTTCGACATGGTATGCGGAGACATTCCGTTCGAGCATGACGAACAAATAATCGCCGCCAACGTAAACTTTAGAGTGCCAGTGAGCGCAGAGTGCCAAGACTTAATTCGATGGTGCCTGAAGCCGAATCCTGCCGACAGGCCCACTATCGAAGAGGTTCTTCAACATCCGTGGCTGCTGCAAGGCTTGACCAACTCTTCTCCAACGTCCTGTTCTCTGGACTCCTCCTTAGGGTCTCCCCATATGGGGAGTCTCGAGGATTCCCTTATTGACGACGATGCTGCATCTTTTGAATCATCCTCGTACTCGAGCTCTTTCGATAAACACTCTACTGGTGGTTCACTGCAAGAGGTAGATGGGTTTTGACGCTGAAGATCTCGTATAGAGGGTAATAGACATGAAGTCATTCGTTTAGGTACGTTCACGTCGTCTGTTATAGGTAGACGCACATTCGCCGGCGGAGTTTCTTTTTGGCAATTTAGATGGGCTGTTATTACTACAGTGGACGGTAGTACACAACTGGTAATGTGAAACCACTTTTCTTAAGTGGTCCGATGAGCTAAAGAGCTTTCTTAACCATTCTGTAAACATTAGAACTTTAAGTACTCTTAAAATCAACCATTTGCTAGCTGTCATTTACTGAACTGAGCTTTGTCTTAAATTCTTTGAATTCACTGAACGCTAGTCAAGACTGTTGGAACCAGCTAGTTAATCGTGATGTCCAGAATGGAAACTCCGTATTGAATGACTATGTAGGCAAGCCACCTCGCAGATTATGTGCAGGCAAATAAAGCAATCTCGTCTAGTAAAGGAAATTCTCAGTTATATTTAAATTTATCATTCCCATTTTTAGGAGAATTCTTGAAAGTCAACGCGTTTTTTCAAAATGCCAAATTTCTGTAATTAATTTAGAAAGTTCCTATTTTGATTTTCTCATTTAGTTAATTATATTGTTGAACCAAAGCAATTATTTTTAGATGTTATTCAAGGAAATAGTAAGAGTCTTGAATTTATATGGTATCTTATTTGAGAAAATAATGTTGATTAAACTTTATTGTAAATAGCAATCTATATAACTATTTATATAATGTATTTTTAAAAGTAAGATTTTTATATCTATTTTTATATAAATACACTGAACAAAATTGCTTTCTTTTTTCTTCATCCTCCATTGATAAAACTTGTTCCTTAGTGACGTTTTACAGTCTTAATTGTAATCTCGTGACCACAAATGATCATTGGCCAAAAAGACGGCACCCATAAATGCAAACTCTTGACGGACTCGGTCCAAAGGAAGGAATTTTTTTAAAGTTGCTGATAATTGGGGGGGGGGGGGGGGGGGGGGGGGGGTCCACAACAAATTGTGAGAAGGCGGAACAACCCGAGTAAATGAGGCTGAAAGTAAAGCATACATTTTATACAGGCTTCCTGGTGGACAAGCACCCCTACCAGGGCCTGAGCATAGGGAGTAAAATGATAGTTTACCGAGGCCCAGCGGGGGATGTTTTAAACTAGCTGATCTGGTTGTAATGCATTTATATAAAATGTGCACGAATGACTCGTCTGAAACTAGTTGAGGGGGGCGGCAGGCTCGGCATGTGATTCTATACAGAGCCGAGAAAGTTATGCTTGGTCCCCTGACCCCTCCAGGCCTTGTCATAAAGTGCTACATGCAAATGGACGAAGAATTAAAATTGCGTTAATTAAAAGTTTTATCGAGCTGTTGACCAGTTTGACGCGCTTTAACGATGCAGGGTTAGTTTAGCAGTTTTAGGGTGTCCTCTGAAGGCCGAGGGAAGTTGGCATCAAGTGGGGGTCAGAAATGCCTTTCGTTAAATGTACTTCCGGTGCGCAGTGTGTACCCATTCATCGACCCGGAGTTTATTGATCATGCTCTACAACGGACATTTATTTTAAGTTCAGGTGGTTGACACACTTTTGAATTGGTAAAATTTGGAGCACCTGAATTGTTGGCTTTCAAGGACATATAATGTATACTTTGATTATATATATATATATATATATATATATATATGTGTGTGTGTATGTATGGTAAGCATTTAAACACTGGGAAAAACCTTAAGGGTTAAGTAAAATCTTGCCTAATAATGTTTGAGACTTCACAAACTAATAGGAAGCTCATTTGTTTTCACGTCGAACTGAAGTTGATCAAATATTTAAGAGAAGTGAATAATAACGAAGTTTAGTTTTAAAGAGGACTTCAGTTCTCTGAAAAAAAAGTAGTATAAGAGATCTTCGTTTTGGGAGGCTCTGCTGATGGTATTCAAAATTTAATTTTATTAAATTAATATATACTACTAACATCTGGTATGTAAGCCTCAAATATAAAGTAAGACTCCAACCTTTATCGTTCTGATTCTTTAGCTGTGGAATTTTGATAAGGAATGAGAAACGCCCGTTTCCAGTTAAGCCATGGTCGGAAATGTCATACAGGAGAAATACCTGAAAATGCTTGAAGTAGGCTCACTTGAAAACGCCCAGACAAAATCTTACTCCCCACCCCCCAACCCCCCCAACCCACACACAAAAATTGTTACCAAATTCGCATCAATATGAAGATTAAATGTGAAAACTCGTTATTGAAAGTCACGCCAAAAATTGTATTTAAGAGAAACCTCGTCAACCAATTAATGTTTGTGCGTTTTAATATTTTTACTCTAACAGGTTTCATAAGCAAAAATATGTTCACATATGAGGAGATTGCAGGCACCAATCGACCAAGGAAGTACTTCGGAGTGACGTTAGGCACGAGACAGGAAATGTTGGAACTTCCGTTTCTCTTGTCACTGTCCTCCTTAGCTGATCTTTTTCCGTGTCTCATCTACCCTGTGAGCTGTCCAGTATGCTCTCAAACACGCTTCTCACTCTATTCCCACTATGCGTATTACGCATTACACAAACTTTTCAAAATTTATAGAGTAAAAAAGTGGCATCTTTGAGCCTTGAAGACCTCGATTTCGGTTCTCTCCTTCCCTGGAGTGGGCATTTTAGCGGGCGCCCTCGGACTCTCCTTCCTATATAAGAAACAAGTATTGAATTAGTAAACGTGGGCTGTATACACGAGGATAATTTTTAATTGGTAAAATATAGTTTCCTGTAATGTTTTACGTAATGATCTGGGCTCTGTCGTAGCCAGTGTCGTGACACCGCTTTCCGTTGATCAGCGAAGTTAAGCGACATTGGGTCGGATGGAAGACTGTCTCCTGCGTCCAGACTATGTAACGACCCGTGGTTCGGATCTCCCTCATATGACCCTAAATGTTGCGAATGAGGTTAAGGAGTACCATCATAACATAATGCAAAGAGCTGATCTCTAACCACGCTTGACCGACTGTTGAAACCCTGGAAGTACGTGCAATGCAGTTGTATACAGTTTAAATAACACGGTGTTCCGGGATCTGAAAAATGTTTGATGCACTGTATACTGTAACAATTTTTGGATCACGTTAAGAATAGCGAACCCATAGGGTGTTGGGTTCGCTATTCTTGACATGGATAATTTTGGGTTCCCTATTCTTGACATGGAAACTTTTGGGTTTGCTATTCTTAACATGGAGAATTTTGTAAAAACCATTATTTACATAGGATAAAATTTGAATGCCCGGTTAGGTTTAGTCGTGATAGATTCGTTAGTTTTAACGAAAATATCACGACTAAACCTAACCAATCGTCAAGGGCGTACAGTTGACCTAACCGGGCACTCAATGAACCTAACCGGGTATTCAGTTGACCTAACAGGGCATTCAATTAACCTAACCGGGCATTGTTATTTTTGCTACCCTTCGTGTGCGGGTAGCAAAAATATCCCGCATATCAAGTATGGGTGTTCGGTTTAGTTGATACAAGTACAACCCCATCAGTTGGCTATATGGAAATAATGGGGCATATTTTTTTTTTCGAAGTATTTTTCCCTGTTGAAACATTAGGTTTGCCATTCTTAACTTGTTGAATTTTGGGTTCGCTATTCTTAACATGTTTAATTTTGGGTTCGCCATTCTTAACGAGGTAAATGGGTTCGCTATTCTTAATTAACCTGATCCCAATTTTTAAATCCGTAACACTATGAACATCAAAATTTTACATGAAACGTCATCGGAGCTCTGTTTTTTCAATCTAACGCTAACTCTAACGCATAATGCGTTAGAAACATTACATATATATATATATATATATATATATATATAGCATTATCCTCATAAATCTTATATCGACATATGTTCGTCCTTTACAAAAAGATAGAATATAAACATTATAATAATAAATAAAAGTTTATTGGTAAAAATAAATATTACAATCATTTTTACAAACCACATTTATTTATTTGTATTTAAGTAGTATGGTCATTAAGCTTAGGCTTTACTGGGCTCTCAAGTTAATTATCAGATAAAAGCTTTTCACATATAAGTAATTACGATTTGATAATATAATCATTATGATTACTTATTATATAAAACAAATTTCGTAGGTATGATTATTATTATGAAATATATAAATAAATAATGATTAATTATGATTATGATTACATACAGGCTAATGTAAATTCTTTAGGGCGCAAACAAACTTAATGTTGACATGAGAAATTAATTTTGTTAACAGTGCACATTATCAAATGTTGGCCAATGTAATAGTTACGAAACCTTCGGTACTCAGAGTTACTTACAGTAAACACAACAACAAGACAAGAAAAAATAAACACAACAATCAGACAAGTAACACGGTAATTAATTCCTAAATGCTTTTGTACGATTTCAGTATTCCTTTTATTAAAAATAATTTTCATCTTGCTTTTAAACTCACTTACATCACTTTGAAACGTACTTACATCAAGGGTATTTTGAAAATCTGTGCTTAAATCACTCCGTAATTTTAATCGCACAAAAATAGGCAATTTCTGGGATAACAACAATATAAGGCGAGACATGACATGCCTATTTCTGTACCAACTTGATGAGTTACAATAGTTACGCAATCAAAATTTCAAGTGCGAAGAATAACTAAAAATTCTGGGAAATCTCAGGACGGAAACATTTTCTGTTATTCATAATCCGTCAAAGGAACTTATTGGCTTGTTTTAAATAAAACCATGATTCATTTAAATGTTGACTAAGAATTCTTTACGGCTTCTCATTAATTAATGAAAAATGTCTTCAATAATTTACCTTCATAAAAATATTCAACTATAAATATTTTTTTTTTGTAGGAAGATATTGTCTTAGTTTATATTTAGGATGAAGTCATTGTTAATCATTGTTCTTATATATATATATATATATATATATATATATATATATATGATACATACATAAGGAAAAAAATGAAAAGCGATTTCAAGGCTTTTTGTGTATTCAACAGTACACCTCGTCAGGGAATATATATATATATATATATATATATATATATTGTAGAGAAAGAGGTGTTCGTAGGTAGAACCGGAATTTAAGGATAAAAATGTTTTGCTTTCGCCCGAATTGTTCATTCGGCTTGTCACTCTACCTTAGACCTACAGTTTAACGTGGAATCCGAACCACGCCCCAACAGCAGCGTGTGGAAGGATGAACAGGTGGGTTTTGCTGCGCGCGGCCTGTCGTCACCGAGTCTCGATCACGGGGTCGATGGCTACGTAGTCAGCGACGCTAACCACTACACCACCGAGGCGTCAGAAGCATCGTGTATATATATATATATATATATATACAGTATATCAGGACTCCATAATTCTCAGGTCTGTTTCATTTTGTAAAGTGGTTAAAAAACTTTAACCACTTTGCAAAATGAAACAGACTTGAGAATTATAAAGTCCTTTATCTATATATATATATATATATATATATATATATATATATATATATTAGACAAAAACCGAAGTTAAATGCCTATACTGTAGTTCTGCGTACAAATTAAATATACCACTGATGATGGGGGTTTGATTTCCGAAACGTCTAATATTAAATCTTCATAATCTTGACGTGGGCGTTGATTATCCTTTGTGTGTGTGTATATATATATATATATATATATATATATATATATATAGGCGACGCGCGGTAAACAAAATGTGAATGCTGTGTAGACTTCTTTGACACTGATGTCATGCAGGCAGAAGCAAGGAAGCAATATTGTGTGTATGCGATGGTGCATGAAGTTGCTTCAGAGTTTGAAAACAGGAAAATATTTCGAATTATTTCCGTTACTAAAATATTGAAATAAAGGAAGTTTTTTTTCGTGTAAAATGCTTCAAATGAAGTGCTTAAATATTTGAGTGCGATTGGCTGATGAGACCTGATCGCCGAAGTGAAGTGGCTGTTTCGAAGCCTCGTCGCTGTTGAGGTGTTTCCTTCAGAATTGCTCTTTCATGAAGCTCGTTCAGGTGGGGCATTCGGATACCAGAAACTGACGCGGAGCTCAGGCCAACTAATGTGGCGTATTGTTCTAACTCTTATATCATTATTACCAGCATCATCGGGATTCGAACCCCCGACTTCACTGGCTTCGTTTATAGGGAAACGGTGTTACCCACTGAGCTACAGACGCTGGCTAAAAGTCGATAATGACACCACCAACCGGGAAAGTGTGACCACATTCTCTCGAGGTCAAAGTCAAGCCATGAAAATTATGGACAGCGGACTTTACCTCCTCTTCATTACTCACGTTCGAATTGGGACATTTCATGGGGTCATCACCATTGTTATATATATATATGGAGTCATTACATATTTAGAAAGAGAGACTAAATTTACCAAATTATTAACTCTTTAACTTATTTAGTGCGTTTTAATGAAGTTTCTTGTATTCTTTTCATTTTTATTTTATTATTTTTTAAAATTGCTAATTATAATTTTAGTTTAAAAGTTTGTAAATTAATCTAATGCCAATATTATAAAAGGTTTTAGTTACTAAAGATGGAACCTGATTGTTCCGAAACGTCTGAATTAAAACAAAATGTTTGCAGCTGTGCTAGTGTCCCTTCTAATAATTACACTAGATTACGCTTTGCCAAGCACTCATCAGTCGCCGATATATATATATATATATATAGAGAGAGAGAGAGAGAGGGGAGAAATTGGTTTTTGCATGTTCAGTTGGCGCATAATGAAATTAAAATTACGAAAATAAATACTTTAAAATGTTACAAAATACTTATTTATAGACTGAAAATATGTGTATATGAAGGAGTGGTATGTCTTACATATATAGTATTTATGAATTAGCTTTTGTCTGTATAGGAAATTCTAGTGATTCACACTAAACCGTTCATTTTAAGTTGTGGCATTTGGCCTACTGAACTGCGGTGAACATTAGTCAGTCGTTATAGATGCAGTCACACGGAATAAAGAAAAAATAAAAACATCTTTTGAATTATAAATAAATTAATTTTAGATTTTGAGCAGAATCAGTTGAGGCGTCGCGCGCGGCACAATCATGAATCAACCCAAGGGATGAAAATTGTGTTTTCTATGCCATAGTAAACTTCAACCTTTCCTTTGTCATAGTACCAATGTCGTTTTTTTTTGATTTACGTGTTCACACATTTAATCGTCCTAAAATTATGGGAAAAATGTAATAAAACAATAAAAATTCATCCATTTTTTTTTATAAAGTTATTGCTATAATCTTCTAATCTTTGTAACCTTTGTTGCTATTTTACCTAATGAAAACTTTTAAACGCTTCTGGTTTATCATTTAATCATTCACTCATTCGATGTTCATAAAATTACTTACGGAATTTTAAAATCTATCGAATTACGTCTATTTTAATAAAGTCTATTTTAATAAAGTTACGAGTATTTAAACTTTCACAAACTTTAAAGCCCTTTTCCTCAAATTTTTGTTTTAGCACATTCGTCATTGCGCCTCGCGACCCTCAATTTTTACCTACATTGAACCTTTTTTTCATTCAAAAGAGAAAGGAATACCCGCATTCCGACTCTTCACTGTACCTGAAACCAGTTATAAGGGTTCTCCTAAAGTCAGGGTCAATCCTGTAGAAAGAGATAATTCATGTTGTCCTTTGAACTGGATAACAGTTAACGAGGGAGCAATTAATCTTAGAGAAGAGCAAACACGTTGCAGGAAAATTACAGTAGTGGAGAACTGAATCCACTTTGTAGATCCGAAATCTGGCACACAAGAGAGGACTTTCTTGGCCTTAGAATTCAGTAAAGAACAAAAGCTGGCAAGAGAGAGAGAGAGAGAGAACGAGGAAAGTTTTGAGACTACACCGCTTTAGGGCAAAACCTTTCTCATTTTGTTTCGATTTTATGACGTCATGCAGTACTGAACGAACTCGCTAAATTTTAGCGTATCTTAAATTTTAATTTTGAAATATATCTCTATTTTATATTAACAATAATTATATTATTATTTCACCCTATTATTCTTAACCTTAATGTTGCTCTTCCATTCCTAATGATCGCTATACTTAATATAATCATGTTTTGTTAATACTTAACATGTAAATTCAACACGAAGACAAGCTTCAGGTTGATTGCGTAAAAGAGATTTGTGCTCTGATACTTGATCTTTATTGTTTACTGAGATATTTGTCCAATTTCTGTAAGTTCATGCAGTGCAAATATTCTCTTTTTTTATCTCTAAATTAAAACATTCTTTCATTTATATTCTTTACATAATACGTTCTTTACATTCTTCATAATAGCCAAGGGCACACTACAGTATAAAGAAACAGAGATTACCCGAAGGAAATGGCTCCAGACCAATTACGTTATAATTTTTCAGTCGTGTACTAACAAAACAGTGAATTTTGTGTATTTTTAAAGCTCGTTATTTAGTTTCGTAATAAACGAATGACTTTGATTTTCAATATATATTAAGTAAAGGTCTTATATTAGGCTACTGAACATATTATCTTAATAGTTATTCAAATTTAGGCGTACAAAAAGTCCGATTTATAGGATGGTTTTGGCGTTTTGAAAATTCTTAGTTTCCGCGTTTTTTTTAGCTTGACTACTCATTTCTTATCCTAATTTTCCTGTCAAATGATACCTACTAGAAATTTCAACGTAAATTCTTCCAATTTCGAATATGTCAGGATAGGTTATGCCCTTTCCTAATGGGCATCATTCGACAGAAAAGTTAATAAGAAAAACTTTCAGGAACTTAGGATAAGAAATGAGTGGTTAGGCTTGGGAAAAGCCCAAACTAAGAATTTTTGAAACGCCCAAACCATCCTAGAGATTAGACTTTTTCATTACACTTAAACTTAGATAATGAAAATGATATATTTATTAGCATAAGGGAAGACTTTTAACTAAACATAAATTTCAAAATCAAAGATATCCGTTAATTATGAAACTAAAAATTCACTATCGTCCACCAGCTTTGTTCGTACTGAGCTGAAGATTGATGACGGTTTGCTCCGGAGCTCTGTTCACTCGCTCGCGCGTGTTGAACAATAAAAAATTAAATTTTAGTAAGCCCTTTTAAGCTATATAGGCTTATATACATCTTCATGAGGGTCCATTACGACCAACATAAAAGTAAAAAGATTATTATAAGCAAAGTAAAAGCTTTAGTTTTAGCCGAAACTTACGTTCTTCATTTTTAATATGGCTTTTTATACCTCCAGAATAAGCCCCAAAGACTGAGAAGTATTTACCTTATTAGAAGTATCACAGCTCGCCTGCTACTACTTGTCATCTCACACATCACTTTACGTAAGCTCTAAGCCTAAGGACTAGTCATCAGTACTACGTTTAGGGTTTAACTGAATGAGCAAATGACGTAGCTGTAAACTATATCCTAAGTCGCCTTGGAAGAAGTGGATTAAGTGATGCATAATTGCTATTTGAATCTTTTTTAAAGAAGGACTACATACGCTTAGATAGCGTCCCTTTCTAAGTCCTTTTGCAAAATTCGCTTTCATATAGGGATTTGTGGAGCCTACGTAGACGTAATGAAAGTTTTGGACATCAACATCATCTGCTTCACCATTCTTTTTGTATCAATGGAAAACTTGTTGTTTTTTTACCAAGTCACCATGATGTTTTGGTTGAACTAAAAATAATAAAGAAAGTATAAATAAAATTATCTTATCTACAAAGTACTTATCTTCATTTTAAGTGTAGATAATGAATACCTCACTAAATTTAATTATGAATTATCAGATTATACATTAGCGATAAAAGATATTTTAATAAAAGATTAAATTCTACGGACTTATACGGCTGGCGTTTCGAAACATTAAACCTTTGAAATGCAGTGGCGGCCTTCTAAAATATCGAGTAAAATTGTCTGGCGTTAGCCAGAATAAAATCAGTAAAGTGGACGATATGCAGCAAAGGATTTTTATTCCCATTAATTCTTTATAAATAATATATAATTTGCTGAGGTACAGCATTTCTCCTTTGAAAGATACAAAATTTAATTATTTTCTATACAAAAAATTTACCGCTGTTATTTGGTCTCGTCTGATACATTATTCCTCTTACACACACACACACACACACACATTTAAATTTTTTTTCAACAATATTTCGCGCAATAAATCTTTGACGATCTTATTCTGAGTTTTGTAATACTGTAGCCGTAATCTCTGAAAAAGCATTTTCATATTTAGGAGAAATAAAACTAAATTATCTTAAAATTTATTCCAACAAAATTCCGTTTTGGTAAACTATCATCTTCAAAAAAATTGTTCCATGCCTTAATTTAATTAAGTAGCCAACATTTAATTAAGTAGCCGACATTTAATTAAGTAGCCGAAACTGTTATATGAATTCAGCTAAACATGATTTCTTCATTACATTATGTTGGAAACAGGTTTGCGCAGACGGGAATGAATGAACGAACCTGTTATAATCCTTCAACAACAAAGAAATATGTTAGTGCCTCTCTTTTTAGTGGTATTTTTGCACGATGAGATTCTTCTCTTTATTTTAAAAGGTAAATTTTTTATAACATTCATTTATAATTTTATATTAGTGTTATCACGTATTTGGTGTTAGTTCCTGAACGTGTTTTGTTGCTCTTCCCTTCAAATTTTTGTATTTAGTTTCACACTTTGAAAAGAAACAAAGTTTTTGTAACTGCTTTCAATAACCGACTAAACATTTGTGTGTATGTCCGTTTAAGGCTTTACGTATAAAGAAGATAAATAAAGCCTTAATAATGATAATAATAAGGCAGGAAGACCAGAAAATGGCACAGCGTTCAGGCCAACTTAAATGAAGCCACGAGTTCCATTTGTGCTACAATCAAACGACCAAAAAAAAAAAAAAAAAAAGAAGCAGTAACTATTGATTTCTGTGGACAGCAGTTTCAAGGTTCGTTTCAGGAATTCTTTTTCGTACCTGAGGTCATATCATGAAAAATCTATAGAGGTTGGGTGCTAAAAAACCTTTCAGTATGTAGGCTACAACTATAATAGTATTTGGAGAGTCTACTTAAAAGTTGTGCCATCTTCCCTCGAACGCTCGTATAAACAACAGTAAGGGGAAAAAATAACGGGAGAGGACGCTCTTAATTATGGTGCTGCGGATATTTATTAAACTATTACTTTACTTTCGTATTACAGTTTCGAATCGAAACACGGCTTTAAACTTTACTGTTTGAAGGTCACTGTACAATACTGCATTGTAGCAGAAACATGCACAGCACTCCCTCCATTGGGGACCACATACAGCGGGGAAAGACGGCTAAAGAGAGTCTGTCGTCATGGTAACCAGACAGACTCCTCCCATTTAAAGAAAGTCTGACGCATAGCGGTCCCCTCTTCCTCCCCTCATCTTTCTATGTTTTTTATTTTATCGAACTTTGACCTTTGATTATATTATAATACTTCTCTCTCTCTCTCTCTCTCCTCTCTCTCTCTCTCTCTCTCTCTCTCTCTCTCTAAAAAGAATATATAGGCCTATATAAATATATAATGAACTAGCTTCTATATACTTTTGGTTGGAGATACTGGTTCTAGGTCACACAAAAGTCACTTTAGTTGTTCTTGCACGAGTGTGCCAAATTTACTTAACAATGGATCCAGGTCAGTTTGGGTTAAATTAGGTTATGTTAGATTTAGCACCTCGCAGCAGGAGGTAACTGACTTCTTCAGAATATATCCGTTTGATTATGCGTCATATTTTGTAGTTTGCGGAACAAACCCAAGGTCTTCCTTGAAAAATTACGGAGGTTCTGGGTTGATCTGGTCTTTCCACGTAATGGATCCGATCTAGTGACATATTTTCCGATACCTGCAACAACCCTCAATTAATTCATTTTATTTATAAATTATTCTTCTTTTCCTAATGACTGAATCGACTTGAACCAATGAGTTAAATGAACGCTAATTATTATTAAATAATACTGTAATTAAATGCTGTCATTCTATCGCAAATCTTTGCTATCACGATCTACATACAGTCCGACTGAATACTGTATGTTGCTTTACTAATTAAATACCCAGCGTAGCAACCGGATACTGCTCAGTAGGTCTAAATAACCAGACGTGCCGTTATATAATTGTATTAAAAAAATGAAGTTATAAGTGGCCTATTGCCATTCCCAAACCAAAAAAGTTTAAATATGTAATAGGTTGATATACAGGTGCCTATCTTGTACCTACATACAGGATGCGTATCCTAGGCAAATATTAGGCTAAAAATGCGTAGTTAAAATTTGAAAGTGTAAAATAAGCTTACAGCCTAAAAATACTGAACAAATGAAGTGAAAAAATCACCTTAATTAAATACGAGGAAGTTTTTAGTTGGGTAAATGAATTATCTAATATATTTCATTCTCTCATGTTACAAAATTTCTTTACTTTTTTTCAGATTTGTAAGATTTCTTTCAAACAGAAAGGTTACTTAGCGTTAAAACAACGATTTGGCATATTTCTCAATTTTGTAAGCCGGTTTGATACGGATATATATATATATATATATATATATATACACAAAGTGGCAGTGATTGGCATTAATTTTGAAGGGAGTGAAAAGCCGGACGTGTAAGTCGGTAGGTTCCTTCCGCCCTTCGGTCCTCAGTCCCTCAGACAGACCTTCAGAATATCTCTTGTGATACAGATATGAGGGGACGGACGGAAGGAGTGGGGAGGGAGAGGTATATGCGAGAGTGAGGGGAGAGGGAGATTAACCAGTTACAGCAACGGAGGGAAGAAGAGAGAAAGAGAGAGACAGTGCTTCTCTCTCTCTCTCTCTCTCTCTCTCTCCTCTCCTCTCTCTCTCCTCTCTCTCTCTCTCTCTTAAATGAATAGTTCTGTTAGAAATTATTTATTTCGCTTTCAAACACACGATGGAGCCAAACATTTTCACACATTTTATCGACATTATAAATGTGTCTGTACTTGAAATTAAATACTGAAGGATGGGTTAGTTTGGTGAATAATGATGATAACGATTTCGGGGTTGTTTAACCTCCATCGTAATGACAAAAGTCACGTGATGGAAGGGACCTACACCTTTACCAGGGATCTGAACCCATTACCTCAGCACGAAAGGCCCCTTAACCCGGCAGTACTCTCGAAGGTTTGACAGACCCACCGCAAATAGTTTTATATATTACTCACAAAGGTACGATTACTGCCGGATGAAACGCTGAAATTTATATGACCTAGCCTAGACTCAAACCCAGAACCACCAGATTAACAGCCCGACCTCTACCACTAGGCTTACCCCAGCGGGTAACTTGATGAAAGAGAGAGGTGCTTTCTTGAGCTCTGTTTCGCCAGCAGATATTTAAGTTTCTGTTATAGATCTTGGCGTAACCAGCCACTGCAGCGTCTGGTTGGGGTTGCAGTCCTAGGATGAGGGGTCAGACCCTCATTTAGTGCCGTTCACACTTATACTATGTATTCTATCATCTCGTGGTCCTCTTAGCGAGGTCAATCCATTGATATATATATATATATGTAAACTTGGTTAACCTTGGTTTTGCTTTCGCCCGAATTGTCCACTCTGATGACGGTCAAGCTTGTTGCTCCACCTTGGATTACAGCTTAACATGGAATCCGAACCATGACCCATCATGGATGGTCAGAAATTACCAAGTCCTTGCCCGGACTCGATCTCACGACCTCTCGATCAGCAGCCCAGCGTCTTAACCACTAGGCCACCCAGGGTACCCACTTATTTATCAGTCTATTTTGTTTGGAAAGATGATCAGCTGAGTAATCTGCGAGCCGTCTGCTTTCGCCGGGGATCGAACCAGAGGAGGAAAAGCTTCATTGTTTTACGCAAACCACCATCCGCCACAAATCTATTCGGGCGTGAGCAGCTCGTAGCATCATTGTCCAAGTATACAGAGGGTCAACTTACTAACGAGACTGCCGTTTGTGACTCCTCACCACTAGAGTGGTTACCATAACTCAATGAACAATCTGATTCACGTACATTTCTGTGCCTATGTCGTCACTTTGCATCGCAGACATTCCTGTCTCTATAGGTCCGAGTGCGTGATTTTTCAGGAGCAAGATGCACCATGAGTTTGTGTTTTCCCCACCAAGGCAACGTAAATATTCTAATCATAAATACATTCATATCACCCTAGGCTTGCTCTACATAAATTGGACCAATAATTCAGAACGGTTTTAAACCTTTCTTTTAGTTTTTCATGCCTTTAGTTTATTTATGTGTAATATTAAACTATTTACCAGTAACTTTCAGGAGTTTATATATATATATATATATATATATTATATATATATTATATATATATATATAAACACTAAAAGAAATATTCACTATAACTTATTCAGTCACGCTTTGATAATTTTAAATATAATAATACAGTATGTATTATTGTATATTCTCAAAAACCTTAATTTATTAATATTTACTAATAAAAGTAATGTTTAATATATTGCCAAATATTTTTATAACACACACACACACACACACACACACACACACACACACACACACCACACACAGATATATATATATATATATATATATATATATATATACACGGTGAACCAAAAGTAGGTGGACAGTAGGTTGAATACGGTTTGTGTTATATTATATTATAACTATGGTGTTCATTATAACTATGGTGTTTGTGTTTTATTATATTAAATATTATAACTAAATTTATTTAAATTTTATTTTGTATTATAGTATACAAAAAAATTAAATATGTATTCTCAAAATAAACGTTATCATTTACTGTCCACCTACATTTGGTTCACCCTATATATATATATATGAAAATTATTTCACGAAAGTAACACGTGAAAAATATTTATGATGAATAAAACCACGAAGGAAAGGAAACACAAAAAGGTGCTCAAGCGCTTTCGTCTAATGACATCCTCAGGAACACTGAAGTACATAAAAGGTTACGGCCTATATATAGGTTACAGAAAGAAAAAAAAATAAATAAATAAATAACATACATACACACAAACATATATATACATATATACATACATATCTACACAAATACATATATATATATATATATATATGCAATAAACGGAGAAGTAAAATTAAAAATTAAAAATAAGAGGATTAACAAAGAGGCATACAGATTTGTAAGGAAAAATATCGATTTTTAGCACAAGATCAAATGAATTATAAAAATACAAATTTATACTGGAAATCTGCCCGGGTTTTAACACTTTGCCTTTTAGAGTCAAGTTTCGAATATATATAAAAATAAATTGAAGATTAAAAGTTAATAAAGTAGCATACAAGTTTACCAAAGATTTAGCGTCCTACCCTTTTTATCTAAATTTGTTTTGAAGGAATTCAAAACAACAGGATCGAGTTGAAAAAGACCTTTGCTTATGTTGAAGTTATTTGAAAGTTGGATAATGGCAGACTCAAGAATATTTCTATTAACAATGTTGCTAGAATGAAATAAAACTGAAGCATTATTCCAGTCAATACAGTGGGATAACTCTGACAAATGGACAAAAAGAGCACTGGACAACTGTCCTGTTCTAACGGAATATTGATGCTGTTTTATACGTGTGTGCAAATCCTTTCCCGTCTGACCTATGTAAAAGGAATCACATTGTTTACACCCAATTTTATAGATAATGCCTGAATTATTGGTAAATAATGAAAAAATGGCCTTCTTAGTGGGGGTGTCATGTCCCGAGTAAAAGTGTACGTAGGACAAATTGTTTGTTGTTTTCCGATAGATACTAAACTTAAAACCTGGGCTTTCCCTATGTACACGCACATCCAAAAATGAAGGCCATTTTTTCATCAATGTTTCTCCGCGCCCTTAGGATCGCCAGTCCGGAATACATCGATGCCGAATTGGAAAAAATCAACGGTATTGGAAGTGATCTGTGTTACCCATCTGCGTTTATGGAATCTTGTCTCAACAAGGCAAAACGAACTTTCTATCGTGTCAATAATAACACTCGTACTTTGTCAAAAAATATTTTAGTACTTCCATTTTTCCCGGGCTTTTTAGGCATTGCTAATGTACTTAAACTTTTGGATATTAATGTAGTATTTTCATATAACAATATTGTGAAAAATATCATAGTAAAAAATAGCCCTACCAATAATTCAGGCATTATCTATAAAATTGGGTGTAAACAATGTGATTCCTTTTACATAGGTCAGACGTAGTGTTGAAAACCGGTTTGTAAAAACCGGTTTTCAACCGGTTTGTAAAATTCCCCTAAAAATCGAAAACCGAAAGAAAAAACCGGTTTTATCGATTGATTTTTATTTGGCTCAAACTTGCGCGAACGTGCAGCTACGCGCTACAGCGCACAAAAATTAACTTCGAATACATTACCTATTAAGTTAAATTGTGACAAACTGGCAACTGCTCTTCAGTATAATTTTTGCCTATCTGGCAACTCGATCTTCAGTTTGTCTCATCATGTAGGCTGTAGTGTAGTCAGTCGACTAAAGCCCTATTCGCAGTATAAGACCCTTAATGCCCTGTGTTTCTTAAGATGTCATTTCCAAAATAGGGATAAAATCTAAATAATTTATATATTTTTTTACACGAAGAGTCAATTTCTTTTTCTAGGTAAAGTTTTTTTTATTAAAAAATTTTATTTCAATGTTTTTTCCAAAATAGAGATAAATTTTATTTTATTCTTTATAATTTTTTTACAAAAAGAAGTTTATTTCTTTCTAAGTATAGCTGTTTTATTTAAAAAATTATTTTCAAATCTAAATTGTTTGAATAATGTATATTTTGGCTAAAATAAATATGTCAAAGTTGTCATTTTCTTATTCATATGCATACATATGATGCTGCATTTTTGCATTGTTTTGACCAAAAAATGGGCGATAAGCTATGCTTGTTAAGAGTTAAAGTCAGTACCTTTCAATTGGCTTTTAAAATTACTATACTTTCGCTCATAACCGTTAAAACCGGTTTTCAAAAACCGATCGATTAAAAACCGGTTTGTAAAGTTTTCGATTATTTTCAACACTAGTCAGACGGGAAAGGATTTGCACACACGTATAAAACAGCATCAATATTCCGTTAGAACAGGACAGTTGTCCAGTGCTCTTTTTGTCCATTTGTCAGAGTTATCCCACTGTAATGATTGGAATAATGCTTCAGTTTTATTTCATTCTAGCAACATTGTAATAGAAATATTCTTGAGTCTGCCATTATCCAAGTTTCAAATAACTTCAACATAAGCAAAGGTCTTTTTCAACTCGATCCTGTTGTTTTGAATTCCTTCAAACAAATTTAGATAAAAAGGGTAGGACGCTAATCTTTGGTAAACTTGTATGCTACTTTATTAACTTTTAATCTTCATTTTATTTTTATTATATCGAAACTTGACTCTAAAAGGCAAAGTGTTAAAACCCGGGCAGATTTCCAGTATAAATTGTTGTATTTTTAATTCATTTGATCTTGTGCTAAAAATCGATATTTTCCTTACAAATCTGTATGCCTCTTTGTTAATCCTCTTATTTTTAATTTTTAATTTTTATTTTTACTTCTCCGTTTATTGCATATATATAATTATATATATATATATATATATATATATATATATTATATGATTTGTGTAGATATGTATGTATATATGTATATATATGTTTGTGTGTATGTATGTTATTTATTTTTTTTTTTTTTTCTGTAACCTATATATAGGCCGTAACCTTTTATGTACT
This sequence comes from Bathynomus jamesi, assembly GCA_023014485.1. Lineage (NCBI taxonomy): Eukaryota > Metazoa > Arthropoda > Malacostraca > Isopoda > Cirolanidae > Bathynomus > Bathynomus jamesi. Next base: position 688,445 of record JAJOZX010000768.1, on the reverse strand, counting down.
TCAGTGTTCCTGAGGATGTCATTAGACGAAAGCGCTTGAGCACCTTTTTGTGTTTCCTTTCCTTCGTGGTTTTATTCATCATATATATATATATATTAGGGTGTTTCATACCTATAGGGTAAAATAAAAATGAGCTTGGAGTTTTAATCCACACGTTTCTCCGTATTCTAAAGAACAAGAAAACACGTTTTTGCAAGTTTGAACCAGATCGCGCTGCATTTAGAGGTCCCCAACTTTGACGACTTTTTGTCAGTTCATTTCTCGCCTGCCTGCAGCAAAAGTGGTAGATTTCCCTCTCAGAGCCCCTGGCGCTTACCATCACGCTCGATGGATGGCGATAGCCATCTACTCCTTGAAAGTAATTCTACTGAAGAAGCAGTTCAAGATGTCGAGTCACGAGTTGGAAGCTCTGACAGCCGTAGGTCTCTTCGTGTCCCTCGTCTACATCCGAGGTTGGACTCGTGCTGCAACCTCAAGCAAGGCTGCCGCAGTTGATCTGGAATTTCTGCGTGACGCGGAAGCCTTTGCCATGTCGGGATATTCGTGTGTTAACGCTGCGCAAGAAGCCATGTCTCGACACCTATGGTACATCTCTGAGACTCTTATTGCCATGGCGTTCTTCGACGCAGATGTGGCAGATGAAGAAAAGGCTCAGATGGTCGTCAGTTTGGGTAAGCCCGCATCGAAAAAGGAACTCAAGCGACCCCAAGGGAAGAACGTCAGGAATCTTGCCTCGAAACACCTGGCGGAGTTCGTGACAGGAAAGACGATGGCTTTCTTCCATGCATTCGACTTGGACACAGAATTCTTGAAAAAGCCAGTTGCCGAGTGGACTGAAGTAGAGGGCTTCAAGCAAGCAGCGGCAACTGTTAACAAAATCTCTGTCGTCAACGATCGGGCCGAAAGAGCCATCGCGCTCACCAAAGAGTTCAACTGTTCTCTGACGAAGAACGAAGAGCAGAAGCAGTATTTGCTCAAAACAGTGATGCAGCATAGGGCGAAATACCCGAATAAAACCAAGAAGGATTTCATGGACAAATGATTCGCAAGAAGCGGTTATGTTTTTTGTATCTTTGTGAAAATGTGTAGTGAAATGGTACTCGTTTGTTGAATACAAATTCATTGACAGATTTTTGTTTAATTTTTTCCGTTTATGATCTGCTAGAGCATCAAACTGGGGACCCGTAAACTTTAAACTATTGAATTAATACTTCGGTTTATCAGTCTCCTCAGCAAATGGAACAAGGGGATCCATGTGGATTAAAATTTTTCCAAACTTTTAATTTATGAAACACCCTAATATATAATATATATATATTATATATATATATATATATATACAGGGTGGTGCAAAAGTCTGGCCCCATAGGCGGTTTATATGGAAAAAAAGTGTGGCCTGCAGGAAGTTTATTATGAAATGAAATTTAATTAACCATACACCAGTGACTAAATTATGTTAAATTTAACGTTCTAGTTCAGAATTTACAATAAGTGTTCGATCGCAGATGATTCCCGTTTCTTTGAAACGAGCGAGTCTTGCTGACAGTTCTTTGTTGAATTGGTCGCCTATCGGGGTGCTTAGCATTAAAACTATCTGCGACTGAACGTGAGGTGGCTCCTTTTGCGTACAAAAGCACAAGCTCTATTCTTTCTGCTATTGTTAACTTGTCTGCCATAGGGTAACAATCTGAAAAATATTTAGTAAAATTATAAACAAAAATTAAATTATAAAAACTATTATAAAAATCGAAAGATATTTTTTATATAGTAAATTGCCTATGGGTCCAGACTTTTGCACCACCCTGTATATATATATATATGTGTGTATATGAGGGGTCCCGCGTCTTACGGTACCTAAGCACCAAAATTAAAATTCGTCAGAAATCGCCTCCAAAGTTCAGCAATATTCTGGTAATAGTATCTCTGTTATTAATTTAGTTAGAACGTTCATTTTTGGCTAAATTAGAGTTCTAAGTATGCTAATGAAGATGTTGATGAGTTTTTGGAATAGATTTTCATATTTTATATTTTATATATATTTTTTTTTATTTTTTGATTTTCTTATTATGCCGAACTTTGGGTGAACTTTTGGCTGTCGATGGAGGTGGAAAAAGTAGTTCGCTTCATAAGGTTTTCAACCATACTTCTAGTGTCGTAAGGTCATTATAACCCAAACTACGCGATAGAGGAAGGGTGAAAATAGTGATATCCATCAAACACACGTTTTCGCCTGTGGTGGCGCTTAGGTACCCTACGACGCGCGACCCCTCAATTATATATATATATATATGGATCTTTCCCGTTTCATTAACTGTTTTCGATTTTAATGAAAACAACGTGATATGTACAGTTTTTCACGCTGATTTCAAAATTATAAACCATTTCATCGAGAAAATATAACCAAAAAGTTATAATGTGCAGAAACTAGCAAATGTTTGAAAGAGAGTAGGCCAGTGATGGCGAACCTTTTCAACCCTGGGTGTCAAAAATTAAAAATTTTCGTGATCATATTCAAGTGGCGTGTCGCATACATAAACGATCACTGTTATCAAAGGAACATCGCAATTATAATAATAAAACTATCTATTCTAGCTCATTTGAACAATACAGGAAAAATAAAAATAAATGACAATAAAATGTTTTAAAATAAAAACTACAATTTTACCTGTTATTTAGTGACTTCTTTGTTGCTGTACCCTTGAAGAAAGCTCTTTTATAGCAGGTGTGTAATTCATACATTTTAATGCTACACAAGCAACACTGACATCATCAACCAATCTGTTTCTCTTGTCCGTTTTGATGTTATTCAAAGTTGAAAACAAAGTTTCGCAGGAGTAAGTTGATGAAAAAATTGTCAGTATAGCTTTGGCAAGTCTTTTAAGAGTGTCAAAAGTTTCCGGGATCCAGTTCCACACTTTCAGAATTTCATAGTCAGAATTATTATTCACAGATCCCTGCAAGCGGTCTCGCTCGAGTGTTTCTAACTCAGATCTAAGATCAATAAACTTTTGCTTCCAAATAGAGCTGGATTGGAACTCTGCTAACTGCATTTCAAAGTCATTTAAATCTAACCAGTCAAACAAATCTAACTTCAGATTTGTAAAAACAGCTTTATCAGGATATTTTATAAAATTTATTGTTCCTTCTAACTCTCTGAACTGCACAAATCTTGTTGAAAACTGCTCAATTATAGAGTTTAAAATTTCAACAAATTGTTCTCGAGCTTGTTCCAAGTCGTCTCTGTCTTGGCACTTCATTTCATCAGAATGTTTCTTCAACCTATGAAAGTACTTATAACTTCTACTTTCCAAGTCACGTTTAAAAATGTTGAGCTTGCTTTCAAAGCCTTTGATCAAGCCAAACATTACATCAATATTTTTCCAAAACCTTGTAATTTAATATTGAGTTCATTCAGATGTAATGACAGATTAGTAAAAAACATAAGTCTACTGACTTAACAGTGATTAATAATGACTTAATTAGACTCATTAAATCAAAATGCCCGTGTAAAACGACGCCATGGCTCGACTAAAGACAGAGAAAGAAGAAATCAGGGTTGCCAATTCTGAATTATGAATATATAATTCAGAGTTGCCAGCCAAAATTAATGCTTAATTTTATACTATTTATAATGGTAATTTATTTCAATTCAAATCCAACCACAGTAATATGTAATTAAATAGCCATCAAATATAGAGAATTGAATGGTTATTTACAAAAAATATATATAATCATTTCCTATTTAATTAGATGAAATTAAAAACGTCTCTTGATTTGATCGATTTTCATTTCATTCTTTATAGTTTTTGTTTAACTTTTGGACGATAGAAATGTCAGTTTAGGTGTGTCAACAAAAAAACAGCAACGTGTCACCTTTGACATGCGTGTCATAGGTTCGCCATCACTGGCGTAGGCTATAGAAATTTTTAAAAAATACGCTGATTCTAAAAATAAGTTTTTTCGAAATGAAAGTAAATTATAAAATACTACAAAAAGTACTAGAACGGTGTAATCACTGCAAGCATAGGCTAGGCTATTTTTTAAACGGTGGCGTTGCGCATCTATTTTGTTCTTTCGCTGCAAACACAGACTATAGTTCAATATCTTTTTACTTTCCAATGACTGACAAATTGAATTTTATAGAATTATGTAGGAAGACTGAGACAGAAGAAAAGGCAGTAAATTTTTTACAAGAATATAACTTAATACCGAAAGAAAAACAGTGTCCTAGAAAACATCAAATGATAAGCCTAACTTAACCTAACTTAACCTAACCTAAGTATTTCTCGATGAAATAGTTTATAATTTTGAAATCAGCGTGAAAACTGTACATATCACGTTGTTTTCATAAAAATCGGAAACAGTTAATGAAACAGGAAAGACCTATATATATATATATATATATATATATATATATATATATATACAGGGCGTCCCAAAAAAATGTGTATACACACTTTAAATAATTATAAAGGCAGTGTTTATTAAAATACATTTCATTTTCAAAATGTAATAGAATCTACAGACATTATTTAATTGTTTTGTTAACGCCTGTTTTCAAACTGACGTCCGTTCTGGTCCAGGCACTGCTGATAACGCGAAGCAATGGAATCGCAAACATCACGAAACATTTCGTTTGGTATTTGTGTGCATTCTCGTTCAATGGCTGCTCTCAATTCAGCGACTGTTGCAGGTTTTATAGCGTAGACTTTGTCTTTTAAGTATCCTCATAAAAAAAGTCTAGTGGTGTGAGGTCTGGTGAACGCGGAGGGTATTCTACGAAACCCCTTCGTCCAATCCACATCCACATCGTGCCAAGTACCACTCGCAATACTCCACTCTTCGGTCCGGATCATCATCTTCATTAATAGCATGGACTAATCTTGGAATGTAACTTTTCCATTGACAGCGCTTCAAAATGCGTTGGACAGACGATTCTGAAATTCCTACCTCACGACTCGCTTGCCGCACAGATTTTCTTGGACTTTGGTGATACGTTTCCAGTACTCTTTCTTGCTTTGTGGGGCTTGTCGATGTCCGTGGTCTTCCGGAACGCTTCTTGTGGACATTCTGAACAGTTCCATCGGCTTCAAACTTATCTCTAATTCGAGTGATGGTAAGTCGCGTTGGTGGATCTGTTTGAAACTCCCTCCTAAACTGTCTTTGCATTTCAACTGCGTTTTCACACTTCCAGTAGCATTTTAGAATGAATTTCCTTTGTTCAAAGCTTAGTCTGACTGCCATTATTAATTCTAATGGGTTTAACTTGGAAAGAAAGAAACATCAATTGAGCTATCAGCTGTTAAAGTGTGTATACATTTTTTTGGGACGCCCTGTATATATATATATATATGGGAATGAACTCAGAATGGTCCCCTGAGTTTTTTATGATACACACAGACAGTGCATGGAACAAGGAACTCTTCTGGGATAATTAAATCCACTATAGTCCGAATAAGTAATGGTAAATGACAAATACCATAGTTTTTCATTTTCATGATGCTAGCCCGACGCGGGCAACGGGTCACTCGCAAAGAGTCCCATAAATATAGCTTCCCTCACCAGCTATCTGCAAAGCAGACAGGATCCAGCTTTGGGACATGGATCTAGGGTTTAAAGCAGCCTAGCCCTGCTACATTTAGAACCTCAATATAAGCAAAAGACTCGCTGCCTTCACGTCAGATTGAATACATAAAAGAAAAAGGGGTAACTATTATATTTTTAGCCAAAAACCAAAACTTAAACCTCAACTGGTAGAATTGAGCGTTCACTTTTCAAGGCACATAACATGTCCGTTTCAAGATGGGAATGAACTCAGAATGGTCCCCTGATTTTTTTATGATACACACAGACAGTGCATGGAACAAACTCTTCTGGGATAATTAAATCCACTATAGTCCGAATAAGTAATGTTCCATGCACTGTCTGTGTGTATCATATATATATATATATATATATATATAATATATATATATATATATATATATATATATATATATTATATATCGGGTGATTACAAATGATCTTCCCGATTTTAAATATTTATTATGAAAAAACTAACAAAGCTACAGTGAAAAGCAAGATACAGAAATAAAGAAGAACTTAAAAAGTTTTATTTACGAGTTATTGCAGTTCAATATGAGTTCCTTTTGTGGCTCTGCAGACGTCAAGGCGGTATTCTGTTTCCCTCCATACATTTTGTAGCATTTCATACTGAACTTTTCTAACACCTCCCGTATCCTTTCCTTCAAATGTTCCAAAGTTATTGCCATTGGTGAACAAAAACTTAATTTTTGACATAGTCCCGGAGGAAGAAGTGATCGGGCGAACGAGCCGGTCAAGGAATGGGCCCCCAACGCCTGATCTAACGATCATTCAGGAATGTTGTAACCTCAATGTGGAAATGGTTGGCGCACCATCCTGCTGAAACGACCCATCAGCTTTGTTCTCTAACTAGAAGCTGGGGCATCAGCCACAGCTGTAGCATATCGCGGTAAATGATGCCGTTAATTGTTTGTTCAGCAAAGCAGAATGGACCGTACACTTTCTCAGCGGTAAGAGCACAAAACACGTTAACTTTAGGGCTATCTCTGACGTGTTCAATATTACAAATAAAAATTCTCTGAAGTATTCTATATTTGTATATTTTCCTTTTCGCTGGAGCTTTGTTACTTTTTCTTAATGTTTAAAATCGGGAAAATCATTTGTAATCACTATCTATCTATATCTATATATATATTATATATATATATATATATATATATATATATATATATACCTCCGTCTATGGCCCTGGGGTGGTTCGGATTGACGGGGTTCTGGTTTAGGAGGCAAGCAACGGATAGGTGCCTTGAAGTGGTTTTTCTACTATGTTACTCTCCGAGTTCTTCTATAGTGGCTCGGAGGACTCTGGTAGATTTGCAATCTAAATGCTGAAGGTTCCGGATTCTTCTTATAGCGTATCCGGAAAGTTTTTCTAAGTTTTTCTGAAGAGAGCAAGGCTCGAAGGGGACAATAAAAAGTTTCTTCACTGTAAATTTACTGCTAAAAAATACAGGTAGTGCTCAGCCTCTGAATTAGCTTCTGAATGACAATGGATGAATTTGAATGGGTTTATATACCAAAAACTGCTAACATTATTATTATTAAATGCTAAGAAGGCTGTATTATTTTTGCACAATTTTTAAAAATAAGTAAATTTTTTAGCTGTGGTAAGGCTTGAACGAGTAAACAAAATATTTGAAGACGAAACCATATTTTTATCTTAAACCGCGACTTTTCAGATCTGATGTTATCATGATCTGCCAAGTTAACTAAAGTGGAAATCGGACTATGCATCTTTACACTAAAATATGCATATGAGTGAAATTTTAAGGTTTAAGATGTACAATTTTAATGCTTAGGCAAGACATGATCTCATTGTTTATAACGAAAGAGAGTGTATACAAAATGTGAACATTGCAAAGCTTAACAGGATTCTTATTAAGCGAAATCTAAAAAAATGATTATGAGATTTTAAAAAAACAACAGGTCACCAATTATTTAGCAAAGTTGAAAGTGAATCAAATATTTTATCCAAACTCGCGTTGGGCGATTTTGGTCCTTATGTAAAAATGAATACACACACGTACATACATAGGAGTATAGGCATTATATAAAGTTAAATATATAAGATTATACATGAACCATATAACACATGAATTTTTAAAATGGATACTTTTTCTTACAATGGATACAGAGACTATATAAATGAATACAAGAATTACATGAAGGATAAGATAATATAGGAATATGGGAATTATTTATGGTTCATTTTTACAGGGCTCTTCTCTCTAGAATGATATTAATATAATAACGTAACATCCTAACTAAGGCTAACTAGATGATAACTATTGGTTTTATAATACAGATTTATATAAACAACATAAGTCGGGTGGTTTAAGTCTAGTTCACGTGGTCTGGGTACGCACTCTTGGTCGTGCATAAATAGTTTCATGTTCCGTGTCACTGGGTTTTCTTTGTTCCCAGAATGATCTTTTCATCACAAATACACCGAGGATAATAGCACACACAATAATGATACTAACGGCAGATGTTGAGAAAATGGTTACCGGTTGTAGTATTTGTAAGAGGTTGTTTTGGTTATCATCCGAAATTTTAAACCGGCTCAATTGATCATTCCATTCAGGGGCATGCAGTTCGGGTAGGATGGTTACAGGTTTTATGGAGAGATTTAAGATCTCTATGACGGGTTTAAATTTAATTTGCGACGGAAATGGGTATGAGTTATTAAGGGTAACCTTATACGGGTTGTATATTTGGAGGGCTTTTGAACGCAAGGAGCAACCAATTGGTAGCCGAATAATCATAGGGATTGTAATGAGGGAATAATTTGATGGACACTCGAGGGTAGCGGCAGTCCTGTTCGCGAAGGAAACCCAGATGTCTGGTCCAATTCGTAGTTGGATGGTTTTAGGGGAATGAAATTTTTTAAATGAACATACGGGGGCATGCCGGTCACGAATTAAATCGACAAAGCAAGACCTAGTAGTGGGAAGAATAACTGGTTTGAGTGGAGGGCAGATGAGTTGTTTATTTGGTTGCGGGAATCGGCAATGCCGGACGTCGCTATCTGACATCATAGAATAAGCTGATAGATCTTTGGTGAGGAAAAGGTAAAGTGGTACGGTGGGTAAATACAATCGATAGACATTAGAGTTATTTTGGTAGGGTGTTGGGAAAGGGTGAAATCTATATACGTCATAAGTGAGGAAATCGAAAAATGGTATAATTATGAGGTATGTGTAGGGGCGTGGTCCATGTACAGTCCAGGTGTATTCTAGAAATTGAGGGTAATTAGTGTGGTTGAGTGGGAATATGGGTGATAATTTTAATTGTGACTGGGCGGTGTGAATCAAGGACTGGAGTATTTCCCATGGTATTAGGGTGGAAAGAGTGATTTTTCCATGGGCTAGCTGGGTTGCACGCAAAACCTTGGAATGAATCGTAGTTATTCGTTGTAAGTATTTATCGATTAGGGTTACTTGTATGTTCATTATTTCTATTAATTCTAGATATCGTTTGTGTTCTTTGTATTGAGCTAACATGGATTCAAGGTATGTGAATCTGTCCGAAAGGGAGTGAAGGAAGCGATTGTTTTCGTGTAATGACCTAATAGTCTGTTCTAACATGTGTCCATTATATTGTCCATTCCCAGCCTCAGTCGAACTACCAACCCAATAAATCACGACCACAGGGTCACCCACACTCTTACCCCATGTATAAACCCCAATACAACCAGCATGGTCAACTAGTTCGGTACGTAGAAGTACCCGGGGAGGAATCATTTTCCCCAGAGAACAGTTTTCAAGAACACCCTTCAGCGTATGATATCCCCGTAGAATATGATCCAGGTCCTCCCATAGAAGACCATGTGATCCCTTTTTAGACCCTACATTGGAGGCAGCAGTTCAACCTCCTCCCTCCTAAATTACAGTAGTAAGCCCAGATACGCACACAAACTCCCCATCAGGATAATAGGTGCGGACCTCTTAGATTTAATAATAAATTGTAGTACGGATAACCAAGATTTAACTGCTCTCCTAGATACAGGAGCACACGCAACGTTAATTAAGAAACAATGCGTAGATGAATTACTAGAGAGTACCAGGTTCGAATCCTGGCAGGGTCGCCAGTTGTTAACCCCTCCGTCTATGGCCCTGGGGTGGTTCGGATTGACGGGGGTTCTGGTTTCTGGGGATTGGTTGACTTTTGGGATACGTTTTGGGGACGTGGTTGGTTTGGTTTCTGAAAGTGGGGTCTATACCCTGTAGGGGCTTTATCAGCACACTTTTGGCGATCGCCACGGCGATGACCATGTTCGTGACAGTGGGAGCAATACGAGGGGTAATTACATTGACTTATCATATGCCCGAAACTATCACAGTTAAAACACTGTGGAGGAGGGCGTGTATTCTGGGTTTGGGGGGCTTGTTCTGGGGTGTTCCCTGTATTTGCCTTGGTTTATATTGTTGTTGTTGTTGGTATTGGTGTTGTGGCTGCTGCTGAATATACTGTACAGGGGTTTCTCTACCCTTTCGGTAGGTTTGGTTTGCTAAATCGGGGTGATGTTCCCGTGTTTTGTTTATGGCTACACTGACAGGTTTGTCAACATTTAAAAACTCCTGAAACTTTTTTTTAGGCGCTCCGGGTAAGTTTTGGTAAATGGTTGTGGCTACTATTAGATTTCTTTGTTTCGAAGTAAAAGTTATGCCACATGCATTTTCTGCGGCCCGGAGGGCTTCTCCTACAAGTTTGTGTGTACGTGTAATAAAATTGTTTAAATCCTCGTGTTCCTCTTTCTTCCATTTAACTTGGAAGACTGCTTCTAATGTGGCTAAGGGTTGTGCAAGGGTTATTTCTTTAAAAATTCTAATAGGTTTTGTTTAAAATCGTCCCATGTTATAGCTTCGCTAATTGATGGGACGTAAGTGACTGTGTCATGGGCATTTCCCTCTTTAGGGTCAATAAATCTTTTTGCTTCTCTGATTTTTATATCATCATCGGTAATATTCTCGCGTAAGAAATGTTGCTCTAAAGACTCAACCCAAGGTCTTACGCGCGGTTCAACAAAACGATTATCTATGGTCCCCTTAAAAATTAAAACAGTATGAGGAAGATTTACTAATCTGCCTAAGTTAATATATGCTGGGGCGGGGGTTTGAGACTGAGACATACTGACTTGTGTGTTTGGGAATATGTTTGAAGGGCGCGGGGTAGGTGGAAAAATGGGTGTAGGTAATTCTTCGATGTCAGAAAGCGCACCGTCTGAATCGCTCATATGTGAAGGTACTTATTAATGTTCTAATTAGGTCTGCTTGACCGATCTTAATTCATGGAATGATCACTTAAGGGGTTTTCCTAACTACACTATCTAAAAAAAATAATGCACAACAATTTGCCAAACGGGGAAAATTTGAAAAGATTGCAAACAAAAATAAAAATGTAAACAAAATTTCACTCAAATGTACGTGATGGTATGGTAATACTATGTTTGGTACGTTAAATAAAATTATACTATACGAACTAGAATAGTAAAAATAACTGAAAATAACTGTGACAATACTGTTTTTCAATAAAAAGAGTGTATCACTGGTGTCTGTAGTGTTCACTGTGTTTTTTGTTAATTCTGGCTCAATACTAAATATTAATTGTTAATAATAATGACTTTTCAAATGTTTAGAAATTATTTTAAAAAAAGTTTTGTACTTAACAAGATTCCTATGGCGAAATCCTTTTGAGGTGTGTCCTGAAGACGTGTCTGGCTGGCCACTTGTTCCTAGATGAAAAGTAGGCGTGAAGAACTTGGAGTCGTAACGCACCGGTTCACGGGTGGATGTGACGAACTCGAAGTCGTGACACGCCGGTCAACTGGGTGTTGGTTCTGGTTCCAGGGTCTGGAAGACTGGAAGAATCCTGGAGTGTCGTGAAGATCCTGGTTAAAGGGTCTGGAGGACTGGAAGAATCCTGGAGTCGTGGAGATCCTGGTTAAAGGGTCTGGAGGACTGGAAGAATCCTGGAGTCGTGAAGATCCTGGTTAAAGGGTCTGGAGGACTGGAAGAATCCTGGAGTCGTGAAGATCCTGGCAGAGTCGCCAGTTTTAACCCCTCCGTCTATGGCCCTGGGGTGGTTCGGATTGACGGGGGTTCTGGTTTAGGAGGCAAGCAACGGATAGGTGCCTTGAAGTGGTTTTTCTACTATGTTACTCTCCGAGTTCTTCTATAGTGGCTCGGAGGACTCTGGTAGATTTGCAATCTAAATGCTGAAGGTTCCGGATTCTTCTTATAGCGTATCCGGAAAGTTTTCTAAGTTTTTCTGAAGAGAGCAAGGCTCGAAGGGGACAATAAAAAGTTTCTTCACTGTAAATTTACTGCTAAAAAATACAGGTAGTGCTCAGCCTCTGAATTAGCTTCTGAATGACAATGGATGAATTTGAATGGGTTTATATACCCAAAAACTGCTAACATTATTATTATTAAATGCTAAGAAGGCTGTATTATTTTTGCACAATATTTAAAAATAAGTAAATTTTTTAGCTGTGGTAAGGCTTGAACGAGTAAACAAAATATTTGAAGACGAAACCATATTTTTATCTTAAACCGCGACTTTTCAGATCTGATGTTATCATGATCTGCCAAGTTAACTAAAGTGGAAATCGGACTATGCATCTTTACACTAAAATATGCATATGAGTGAAATTTTAAGGTTTAAGATGTACAATTTTAATGCTTAGGCAAGACATGATCTCATTGTTTATAACGAAAGAGAGTGTATACAAAATGTGAACATTGCAAAGCTTAACAGGATTCCTTATTAAGCGAAATCTAAAAAAATGATTATGAGATTTTAAAAAAACAACAGGTCACCAATTATTTAGCAAAGTTGAAAGTGAATCATATTTTATCCAAACTCGCGTTGGGCGATTTTGGTCCTTATGTAAAAATGAATACACACACGTACATACATAGGAGTATAGGCATTATATAAAGTTAAATATATAAGATTATACATGAACCATATAACACATGAATTTTTAAAATGGATACTTTTTCTTACAATGGATACAGAGACTATATAAATGAATACAAGAATTACATGAAGGATAAGATAATATAGGAATATGGGAATTATTTATGGTTCATTTTTACATATATATATATATATATATATATATATATATATAAGTTGACAGTAGAAGGTTCGAGACTGCAGTTGCGAAAAACTTTTTTACGCATAGAATAGTAAATAGCTGGAATAGTTTGCCGGTAGAAGTAATTAGTAGCACGTCTATAAACATGTTTAAAAATCGATTAGACGCATATGTTGATAGAAAGGGTATAGTTTAAGGTAGTAAAATTAAGGCTTTCTGGGGATAGATCCCACAGCTCAACACAAGTGTTGTGGGATATAGGGAGGCAGCGTCTTGGGTTAGGAGATACTCTCTGTCCTTACACACCCCATTTAAAGAGATTCCTCTGCCGAGCGGTGCCCCCCATAGTACTGTGAGGTATTGAAAAACTCATGATCTTCACTTGCCCCACAAACACCTTTAAATGGGAGACCCAAAATGGGTGCACACACATTTCTACATTACTGTACAGTCTTTACAGCCACACCTACTCTTTTTCTCGTAAGTGTATATATTGTAAAGTATATGATTGTAAATTTTGACTTGGTCCGCTATCGATATGGACCGTGACTTGATGGATATCGTAATGAAATTGACTGGATTCTTTGGATCCGATATATTTGCATGTCCTTTATAAATAGATATAGAGTGTAACATATTTGTGGATAGTAGTCTATTATGACTTGATCCTCTGGATCAGAGATTCTATCTTTAGTTTTAAATCGATAATTAATTAGTTTTAAATTGATAATTATTTAGTTTCGTAAAAATTGGTCGTTGCCAATTTACCGGCAGTTTTTACATAAATTTCTTATGTTCTTGTGGTTCGGAACCCACGTAAAATTGTAGGTCCCCTCCGCCACCACGGAGGACATACACAATACACGAACACAGTTAGGTAGACCAGCCATGAGTGGATCCTAGGGTCTTTGTTGGTCTGAAACATTATAACATTATTATAACATATATATATATATATATATATATATATATATATATATATATATATATATATATATATATATATTATATATATATATATATATATATATGTTATATATATATATATATATATATGCGTACCAGATAATTTCAAGTTAGCAAACGTAACACCTATCTTTAAGAAAGGCGATAAAGGTGCGGCGGGAAATTATAGGCCTATCAGTTTAACGTCTGTTGTAGGTAAGCTACTGGAATCAATAATTAGGGATCGTATAGTCGAACACTTAGAAGTGCATAATCTGGTCCGAAATACGCAGCACGGTTTTAGGCGAAACAAATCTTGCTTAACTAATCTTTTAGAATTTTTCCAAAGCGTGGTTAACGTTTACGATAGACATCGGGCGGTTGATGTAGTGTATTTAGATTTTCAAAAAGCGTTTGACACCGTGCCGCACAAAGACTGATTGAAAAAACTAAGGCTCATGGAATCAGGGGTGTAGTAATAAATTGGCTAGAAGAATGGTTGCGAGGTAGGAAACAGAGGGTGGTCGTTGATGGAGCGGAGTCGTGTTGGGCTAATGTAGCGAGTGGCGTTCCTCAGGGTTCTGTATTGGGCCCCTTGCTTTTTCTTATATATTAACGATTTAGATGTCGGCCTAGTCAGTACAGTTTCAAAGTTTGCGGATGACACGAAGCTGGGTGGTAGGGCGATTAATGACGAAGATAGAGGTAAAATTCAGGAAGATCTGAATAAAATCGTTGATTGGTCAGTCACATGGCAAATGAGATTTAACGTGGATAAGTGCAAAATTATGCATATAGGTTCGCGTAACGGTAATTTTGCGTATAGTATGTCAGGGAAAGATTTAACAAGCGTAGAGCAGGAAAAAGATTTAGGAGTTATAGTCACTGGTGATTTAAAAGTAGCGAAACAAAGTACAGCGGCGGTCAATAAGGCGAACAAAGTGTTAGGTTTTATAGCTCGAAATTTTGAGTACAAATCGCGCGATATTATAGTTCCTCTTTATAAATCATTAGTTAGACCTCTTTTGGAATCCGCATATGCGCAAAGATATAGACAAAATCGAAAGAGTTCAAAGACGAGCAACTAAGATGATTCCGTCTCTTAGGTCAAAGTCGTACGAGGATAGGCTTAAAGAGTTAAAATTGACTACACTCGAGACTAGGAGGTTAAGGGGATCTAATCCAGGTTTTCAAAATTATGAATGGGTTTGATAACGTAGATAGAGATAGCTTTTTCGAAATATCTCAATATAATAGGACTAGAAATAACGGGTGTAAGTTGACAAGTAGAAGGTTCGAGACAGCAGTTGCGAAAAACTTTTTTACGCATAGAATAGTAAATAGCTGGAATAGTTTGCCGGTAGAAGTAATTAGTAGCACGTCTATAAACATGTTTAAAAATCGATTGGACGCGCATGTTGATAGAAAGGGTATAGTTTAAGGTAGTAAAATTAAGGCTTTGTGGGGATAGATCCCACAGCTCAACACAAGTGTTGTGGTATAGGGAGGCAGCGTCTTGGGTTAGGGGATACTCTCTGTCCTTACACACCCCATTTAAAGAGATTCCTCTGCCGAGCGGTGCCCCCCATAGTACTGTGAGGTATTGAAAAACTCATGATCTTCACTTGCCCCACAAACACCTTTAAATGGGAGACCCATAATGGGTGCACACACATTTCTACATTACTGTACAGTCTTTACAGCCACACCTACACTTTTCCTCGTAAGTGTATATATTGTAATGTATATGGTTGTAAATTTGACTTGGTCCGCAATCGATATGAACGGTGACTTAATGGATACCATAATGAAATTGACTGGATTCTTTGGATCTGATATATTTGCATGTCCGTTATATAATAGATATAGAGTGTAACATATTTGTAGATAGTAGTCTATTATGACTTGATCCTCTGGATCGAGAGATTCTATCTTTAGTTTTAAATCGATAATTAATTATTTTTAAATTGATAATGTATATGGTTGTAAATTTTGACTTGGTCCGCTATCGATATGGACCGTGACTTGATGGATACCGTAATGAAATTGACCGGATTCTTTGGATCTGATATATTTGCATGTCCGTTATAAATAGATATAGAATGTAACATATTTGTGGATAGTAGTCTATTATGACTTGCTCCTCTGGACCGAGAGATTCTATCTTTAGTTTTAAACCGATAATTAATTATTTTTAAATTGATAATTATTTAGTTTCGTAAAAATTGGTCGTTGCCAATTTACCCGCAGTTTTTAAATAAGTTTCTTATGTTCTTGTGGTTCGGAACCCACGTAAAATTGTAGGTCCCCTCCACCACCACGGAGGACATACAGTTAGGTAGACCAGCCATGAGTGGATCCTAGGGTCTTTGTTGGTCTGAAACATTATAACATTATAACATTATATATATATATATATATATATATATATATAATATATATATATATATATATAACCTTACCTTACCTTACAAAGGTTCTACGTGATGATTTCTCATTTCGCGAAGGTCAAGCGTGTCGCCCCTCCTCTCGAGTTGGCCTGGTGAAGTAGTGAGTTGGATTCTTGCGCTCTCCACCTCACATAGCCAGGTACGCCCGGCTCATCGGGGATTGTTCTGAGCCAGGCGTCAAGTCTTCTTTTGAAGATTTCCACTGCAACTCCCTTCGTGTTTCTTAGGTCTTTGGGCAGCTGATTAAATAGTTTTGGTCCTCTCACTACAAAACTATTTTCTTTCAGGGTTAAGGATGTTCCCTGTCTCGCCTTCAATTTGGGAATACGACACAGTCTACCGTTTCTACCTTCCACCGTTGTTTGGGGAGTTATGGGATTCAGAGTAAGATTAGGGACTAGTTTCTCCATTATTTTCCAAGTGTAAATAATGGTGTATCTCTCTCTTCTCCTTTCCAGTGAATATAGGTTTAGTTCTCGTAACCTTTCCCAGTAATTTAGTTCTTTGCACCCATTGATCTTGGCTGTGAAACTTCTTTGAATCCCCTCCAGCTGTCTAATGTCTTCTTTTTTATATGGGGATGTTAGGACCGAGCAGTATTCCAGTTTGGGTATTATCAGGGTTTTCAGTAGGGGGATCATTACATTCCTATCCCTTCGTTTAAAAGTTCTCAATATCAGACCCGTTATTCTCTTTGCTCTGTTTACTGCTATCTTATTTTGTGTTTCAAATTTCGCATCATCTGTCATTACAACCCCTAAATCTTTTGCTCTGGAATTTCTCTGGACTTCCTGTCCATTTGGGGTATAATATTCCATGGACTTTAGGTCTTCTCTTTTTCCGTACCGTAATAGCTGAAATTTCTCGGTGTTAAACTTCATATTGTTGTCTTCCGTCCACTTGTAAATTTTGTTTATGTCGGTTTGTAGAGATCCTATGTCTTCTGGTTTTCGTATTTTTCTACTGATCTTTGTGTCATCTGCAAAGGATGTTACTGTGCTGTCTCTGGTAACGTCCTCATCTATGTCAGTTAGCATGATTATGAAGAGTAGTGGAGCTAATACCGTTCCTTGTGGTACTGAGCTGAGGACCTCTGATTCTGATGAAGATACTCCTTGTACTGTAACGACTTGCCTCCGCTCACTAAGGAAATTATATATCCATTTCCCTACTTTTCCTGTTATTCCTATATATTTCAGTTTATGTATTATGATTCCATGGTCACACTTGTCGAACGCTTTAGCAAAGTCTGTGTATAGTACATCATAGTTTTCATTACTTTCAAGTGAATCAATAATGTTGTTGTAGTGTTCCATTAGTTGTGAAAGGCATGATCTGCCTGACCGAAACCCGTGTTGGTTATCATTGAATTTTTTCTGAGTTTCCAAAAAGTCATAGATTTTCTGTCTAACAATTCTTTCAAATATTTTGGTGAGATGAGATGTAAGCGACACTGGCCTATAGTTTTTGGCCTCGGATCGATCTCCTCCTTTATATACTGGGACGATGTTCGCGCTCTTCAGGATGCCCGGTATTTCTCCCGTGTTTAATGATCGTCTCCATATCCAGTATAGGGGCTCAGCGATTGCATTCTTGCAGTTTTTGATCAGTGTGGCATTCCATTTATCCGGTCCTGCCGCTGAGTATATATATATATATATATATTCAATATATATATATATATATATATATATATATATATATATATATATATGGGATGAATTTCACAATTAAACACATGAAATGAATGAATGATGCAAAACCTACAAGGAAAAAGAAAAATGATTCCAAGGCCTTTCGTGGATTCAGAAGTACACCCCTGACGAAGTGTACTTCTGAATACACGAAAGGCTTTGGAATCATTTTTCTTTTTCCTTGTGGTTTGCATCATATATATATATATATATATATATTATATATATATATATATATATATATATGTGTGTGTGTGTGTGTAAAATGTGGTAATTAACTTGCTGGTTACACACGCACATATGTGCGCATATGCTCGTAAGAGAGGTACTGACTTTTTAAAATCAATATATCTAAAAACTATTTAACCTAACCTAACCTAACCTTAGTGCCATTGAAACGAGAAGGACATAATAACTGTTTTGGATGTAACTGAAGGCTCGAAGGGTGGGTTCTGTTACGTCTTTAAATAGTAAGGTACTCACCAATCTACCCTAATCTAGCCTAACCAAATTTTAACTAACCTAACCTAACCTAATCAGGACTAACATATCTTTTTCCCGACAATAACTTATTAGCACTTTCTGGATAAATGTCAAGCTTTCTCCTTTTCAAGGTTCTATCCAGTGATTAGTGGTCTGACTGGGAAAGGACAGTGATCCCGAAACGTACTGTTTATAAGACAAAGAAACAGACAGATATTGCAAGACTTCTCCGGAGACGAAGGGCCAACAACTCAGGAGAAACCCAATCCCTCTACTTCAGCACCCGCACAAAGCTAGCAGCAACAGACATCTGTTGACCAAGTAGACGATATTCTTTTTCTTAGAATTTAAAATTTTTATCCCTACTCAGAAATCTCCTTCACTAACCGGTGCTTCGACTCCTCAACGAGATGGATCATCTACAGTATACCTATCATTCCTTGAACTCCTGCAGCCTTTTTGGCTCTCAAAGTAACTACAGTTTCGATACTTTATACAGTAATATCAAGACAACATTTTCTTCTCTAAATGAAAGACTGGAGACACGCAAAAACTGAGAAATCTTTTCATCCTTTACAGAGTTTGAGCTTTCCGATCAGGATGAACTTCTTCACTTTCACTCAAGACTTCATCTTTACCACATCGTTGTTGTGCACAGTTAGGGTATGCCTAGCCTCACTCGTTAAACATTCTTTCAGATGAAGAATGGGATGAAGAATAGAATTTCCTACACTTGGCATCCCAGCTACGGCACTTTACCTTATATGTATCCTTCATTTCATGGGAGTCACCATTACTTCCTCCTTTTGACATTTCCTGCTACTCTGATCATTAGTCCGAGAGGTTTTCGAAGTCACGGCTTCAACGTTCTAGAAGTGGATTGACCCCTTCCATCTCCTGAAGAAAGAAATTATAGACACCAATCGACCAGGGAAGTACTCTGTGTTCGGGGAGCGGGAGCGTTAGGTAGGAGACAGGGAGTGGTGGAACTCCCGTTTCTCCTGTCACTGTCTTCTTTAACTGATCTTTTTCCGTGTCTCATCTACCCCGTGAGCAGTCCAGCATGCTCCCAAACACACACTTCTCCCTCTATTCTTCACTACATATACGTGTATGTTACACCCTACACAATCTTTTCAAAATTTATATAAAAAAAAAAAAATGGCATCGTGAGCCTTGAAGATCTTGATTTTTGTCAATTTCTTTCTTATAAAGGGGGCATTTTTGCGGGCACCCACCTTGGCCCCTCCTTTCTACATAAAAAAAAAACCTGTCTCCACTCCGTTACTGTTACTTAACCCTCCAGAACACAACATCCTACGATTACTTGAAGGTTGAATTCAAACAGTTACCCTGCCCCTTCCCGAGATGACTTTCGCTTTCACCTCCCTAGTCTAGGTAGAAAGTAGATCATCATCATCATCATCATCATCATCATCATCTTCGTGGATCTTAGGGTCTTTGTTAGCCTTAGCTTCTGTAGACAGAGCTGGGCAGTATTTAAATACATTTGTATTTAAATACGTATTTAAATACATTTGTGTATTTAGAACTGTATTTATAAATACATTGTTTTTCATGTATTTAAATATAGTATTTAAATACTTTAATGAGTATTTAAATACAATGTATTTAAATACTCAAAATATAAAAATGTAAATACTTTTACTGGTTTAATACACGTTCTGTACTAGCACAGTACGACGCGTCGACAGTGTAGTACAGCATGGTTCATGTTTCAACGTGTCAGTTCAATCAGTTGTGTGCCACTCTTAGTCGAAAGCGGTTGATTTCTTTATTGTGTGCGTGTCATGGCTTCAACAAGCAAATCCGGTGAATCAAACAGTGATATATCTGCAGATAACAATTTAGTGCACCCTCTGTTTGATGGAAAATACTTTAAAATTAAATCTAAAGACGGTAATAAGGTAAAGTGCACTAAAGTAGAAATTTATCAAAACATGAATTAGTGAATGCATATGTTAAAATTTGTATGTATTTAAAATGTATTTACAAATGTATTTAAATACAATTGATGTATTTTGTATTTAGTATCTAAATACATTCGTAAAATGTATTTAGTATTTAGTATTTAAATACATTTCTCCCATGTATTTAGTATTTAGTATTTAAATACATTCACTGTATTTATTGCCCAGCTCTGTCTGTAGATCTGTAGATCATCATTAGCCAGATCAAAGAGAACAGGACCATGATGTTTAGTACGAAGAGGAATCCTGGAATTCTTTGGCACCATCACCAACAACCAATGTTTAGATGTGTCCTATTTTTCAGTATGATTCTTATAAATTTGTTTTAAGAGCCTTTTAATTAGTTAATGATAAAATTATTAATGGGGTGAAAGTGTACTTACCAAACTCCTTTGCTTCAAAACAGGTATCTGGCGTCTTCTGGTATACCGAAAGGGTCATCTAATGTGACACGCGCCTTTTCATTATTTTCACTTCAGTAAGTAAATATGATCGCATGAACTGAATCATTTATATGAGAGATGCACATCTTATATTGACTCTGTAAAGTTTAACTTTCCAATCTAAAATGTGTTTTTGGATGTTTCTCTAAAAAATCACGAACAAACGTATTGTCTGAAACAAAACTTTAAAAATGGTTTCATCATTCAAATCTACAAAAAGAAACTAAACATTAGTTTGGTGTAAAAGGTGTGGACATTATATTTTAATTAAAAATACTCTGATTAGGTTTAAGAAATTTTCCATTTGGTAGAAGAGGAGGTAAGTCTCTCGTTAGATGTGGTAAAGAACATTCTGGACTCATCTCTTTCAATCAACTACTCAATGCGTAACCTATCTTGGTGTCATCATTAAATTAAAAAGTTACTCTTTACCATTAATCATCTCTGTAATAAAATTAATTTTGCGCTCCACGGATAAATGCGTAAATAGTAAGACCTGGGAGAGATTGACAGGCCTTCTACCCCTCGTTGCTCCATTACTGTCCGCATCTCCCTCTTTTAAAGCAAGGGCATCAGTCTCCTCATTTGCAGCATAGCAAACCTTATTTTCATACTAATTTCATGTCCCGAGTCAAGCGGCAAGCGGCTGTTGATGCTACCCGTACCAGTGTTTTTTTTCAGTAATACAAAGGGCAAAACAAAATCAAATGGGCAAATGCCCCCCCCCCCCCTCAAATTATTTAATTTAAATAAGTGTCTCTTTGTTCATTTGCTATTAATAGTTAGAAAGTACACTACATTCATTTCAATACATCACGTAAATTTCCCATCAATTTCCTTTCGTGCTGCAAAATATTTATGATTTAATAAAAAATGACCTTACTATTATACGACTCATATAAACAGTGCCGAAGAGGAGGAGGTGGGAGCAACTTCAGTCCGATTCCAGCCTTTAGTAAACAAACAAAAAACAAACAAATTGTCTTAATTCTTAAAGAGTTTTACATTTCATTTCACTGATAATTGACACTATGAACCTCATATAGCGTACGAGCTACTGTAAGTTGATCATACTGAAGGAGAACAATTCATGGACACGTTGAACTTTTGAAATGTGCCCTTCCCAAACTAATGGAGAGCCCAGTCTGAATTCATTTTGACCCATCAATTAATTTTATAATAATTAAGATGTTTTATTTCTTGTTATTTTTGTCCATGCGTATAAAATGGTACGATATAACCGAATAAGATTTACGAGGAATTAACTTTTGTAGCCATTTTGAACAATTCTGTTAAAACGTATGAATGATAAGAGAACTTGTCCGTTCCATTTTCCAATTGTATCAGTTGCTCGGAGACACTAGTACCGGACCTCCTTTAACTTAATATATTTGCTTTAATATAATCTGAAAGTGAAATAAATTCGTAAGCAAACAATAATCACTAAATAAAAGATATATTTTCAACTTCGAGTGTTGAAGCCTAAATCAGAAGAGTTAAATTGGATGATCAGCATAAATTGGGAAAGGATGTTTCGCATGTGGTAAGTGAAGGTCTGAATATTAATTACGTGCTTTCGAAAAATGTAGAATGAATATTTCGCTCAAATTTTAAAAAAGAATAATTAATTTACAATTAAAAAAAGAATGTTTTAAATTAAAGAAAAGAAAGATAATTTGTCCTTTAAACGGGAAAGGAGTTAATACAAAAAAATTCACTTCTTTTTTTTGTAGGTGAAGGTCAAAATATGATAATAAAAACCCACTCTAATAGACAGAGTTTATTTCCACAAGGAGTTGATTGGAACGTGGCTTTGGGGAAGGACGAAACGAACGAACGGGTGTTTGCGCTTCAAATAGGAAGGGAAAGTTGGTCGTTCCTCTCCAAACTTTTCGCTGGCTGGTTGTTGTTATAATGGAACGTGGGTTTCATTAAAATGAGAAGAAGTAAGGTCAACGGCAGAGGTCATAGTACGTCCTTCGGGCGCGGGAAGAGTTTCCGGAAACCTCGAATAATTGAAACTAAAATTGAAACTGAAAAATTTATTGGTAGAAAAAAACAATATGATCTATAATTGGCTAATAATAGTCCTGACGAAGGACTAAAATTGAAATAAGAATAATTATACACGTAATAAAATAAGTAATAATAAAGCAGTAAAAAGCTAAATATCTAAACTAAGACTATAAAAATAAAAAATACAAATGATGAAAATACGAATATTGGTGTTAAGTGAAGCTTTAGACAACATTTTCATACCAAGATCATAATACCATATTATCGGTAAAGACCAAGTTATCTATCCTCATGTTATCTATACAACATTCAGCTCTTGCCTCATTAAGAGAAGTAATTATTAATTCATTAAGAGACGTAATTAAGCCATCAATATACACACTAAACAACGGAGGAGAGAGCAAGTAGCCTTGTCTGACTCCAAAAGAGGAACCAAAAAACTCGGACGATACATTGCCCAGCCTATCCATAAAATTTCGATATATTTAAAACATACGGAGGAACATAAATTTAAGAGGAAGGAAAAGATTCACCGAGGAACCTTTGCGATGATCAATAATACTCGACATAAGAGCAGGCAAAGATTAACATTTGAGTTAAAAACAATCCATCTCTGACAAACTATTATCATCGTGTCATGATTCCACGAGACCTTCACTTGGTGATAGCGAGACTGACTCTCGAGCAGGTATGTGGTCACGTGATGGTTATGTA
>JAJOZX010000768.1:502500-660000 GCA_023014485.1 Bathynomus jamesi | reverse complement strand
TGATGGCTGCAAAGAACTCAACTACTGGGAAAGACTACGTAAACTAAATCTGTACTCCCTGGAAAGAAGAAGAGAGAGGTACACCATAATCTACATATGGAAAATAATCGAAAAACTGGTACCAAACCTAAAACTAAACCCAATTACCATTCAAACAACACTGGAAAATAGGAAAGGCAGAATGTGTAGTGTTCCCAAATTAAAGGCTCGACAAGGGACCTCCTCAACCCTGAAGGAAAATAGCTCGGTTGTCAGGGGGCCAAGACTTTTCAACCAGCTTCCTAAGGACCTCAGAAACGTAACGGGGGTCAAAGTTGAAGTCTTCAAAAAAAGACTGGATGCCTGGCTCAGGACAGTACCAGATGAGCCGGCCGTGCCTGGCTATGTACGGTGGAGAGCGCAAGAAAGCAACTCGCTCCTCCACCAGGCCAGACCTAGAGGCGGGGCCACCAGCTTGACCTCCGTGTGAAGAGAGACCAACGCACGAAACAACATAAGGCATAAGGTAAGGTGTATATATATAAATGTACATATAAAAACTTGTGTGTGTGTGTGTGTGTGTGTATCCAAAGCTCGAAATACATATACTTCAATAGCTTTATGCAAAGCACCACTCAGCCCATACACCTATTCAGGGTATGAGCAGCTCGTAGCATCATTGTCAACTACATAGAGATTAAAGTACTGACGAGTCTCCAGTACGTGATCATGACCACGAGAAGAATGCTTTGGTTTTATAATAATTCAATGAACCGTTGGATTTCTATCTATTTTCGTGTCTATGTCGTTAGTTTGTATTCAGGAGCAAGATGAACAACGAATTTGCAATTCCTCTCCAAGGCAACACACATGTGCCTGTCGCAATAATAAGCAGAGATATATATATCAGTAGCGTGTGGTGGGTATGTCCACAGGGTATGCTGTAGCTGTTTTTGGCTCTCTCTGTCTTCTGTGGAGGAGTCACTTTTGCGGGCGCTCCCTTTTAGCCCCTCCTTACTACATAATATATATATATATATATATATATATATATATATATATAAGCATCATAACTTTATATTAGTTGTCGATTACTGTAGTAATGTACTGACTTTTTGTAATTTGGCTTTTAACTGGGTGTGTGTATATATATGTGTGTGTGTGTGTGTGTATATATGTGTGTGTGTGTGTATATATATATATATTACACACCTGCAAGGAAGAATAATTCATGTGTTCAATATTAGTGTGTTCAAAAATGTGGTCAGGAGAAGATTAATAAATAGTAGTTAAGGGAGAAAAGGTATTTTGACAAGATACAATAGAGTCCATTTTATAATATATATATATATATATATATATATATATATAAGAATAATTATATAAGAATTTATAATTTATAATTTATACAAGAATAAACATTCGGGAATATTCCTTTCAATTGTGTCTTTATTTTTAATAGATTTATTTTTCTTAATCTTCCCAATTAATATAATGATTATATATATATATATATTACATATTATATATATATATATATTTCTGCTGCTTTTCTCAGACATCTAACCTTTTTTTTACCAGTGTCACCTAAATCATCACCAGGAACTAGTAAAAAACTAGTGAACATATCAAAACTAAATAGTTTAAAATTATGTCCGTTTTTTCATTGTATCAGTTACTCGAAGACACTAGCACCGGACCTCCAATTGGATCGTTATAGGAAACTCTGCAGTTTGTTTATAGGGTTTTCACAATAAAGGAATTCAGAAAGAGAACCAACTGGAGAGGTTATTAAAGTCACTAATCATTGAGATATACGTTACAGAGTTTACAGAACTGACAGTAAGTCTAATGAGGTTCCTAACTTTGTTTTAAATGAAGCAGAATAACGCGACGTTACGAAATGGAACTTATAAAATGTACCATATCTTTTTTAGGATTTATTCTTCATTCCCTGACGAGGTGTTTCAATACATGAAAGGCCTGCGAATCGCCTTTTATTATATATTATATATAGTATGTATATATATATATATATAATATATATATATATATATATATATATATATATAGGGTGAACCGAAAGTAGGTGGACAGTAAATGATAACGTTTATTTTGAGAATACATATTTAATTTTTTTGTATACTATAATACAAAATAAAATTTAAATAAATTTAGTTATAATATTTAATATAATATAACACAAACACCATAGTTATAATGAACACCATAGTTATAATATAATATAACACAAACCGTATTCAACCTACTGTCCACCTACCTTTGGTTCACCGTGTATATATATATATATATATAATATATATATATATATATATAATTATATATATATATATAGTCTAATATATATATATATATATATATATATATATATATCTATATATATTATATATTATATATATATATATATATATATATATATATTACTTCAATTAGTTTCTTATTATTAATGACTTTTATACTCAAATCAAAAGAATTAAAAAAAAAAGAGGTGTCTATTTACCTTTGTCAAACCTCTGTATAAGCGCATAAGTACTGCTTGTTTACAACCAATGAATGACTCAAGACGCTTGAGCATATCTTAAGATTATTTTTAAATGATGTCAAGAACTACATATACCTTTGGCAAATCTTGCTTCATGCATTCTCAAGACATCCGTATATATATATATATATATATATATATATATATATATAATAATAATAAAGAGTCATGAGTCGTTTGTACCAGAAAATACAGTGCAGATGTTTCCACAGTCACATGATACGAAAAAATAAATCCTAAAATAACTTTTGTTACGTCATCATTGACTATTTGGGTGGATTTTGAGAACATTTCTTTTGAGATCGATTTTACAGCTATTTTTGGAGAAAAAATTGCGCATCATAATTTTTACTTTCCTCGCCTCGTATATATACAGAGTGACCACAAAGTCCCTTTGCGGTGAAATTACAGTATATCTGTATGTTGCCCTTGTTTTTCACGCAAAGGAACTTTGTGGCCACCCTGTAGATATATATGGGGGAGGGGGACTACGTCGTAGCCAATGTCGTAACACCCCTTCCCGTCGATCAGCGAATTTAAGCGACGATGGGCCTGGTAGATGTCGAATTGGAAACCATCCTCTGGACCTAGCTTATGTAATAACCCTCCGTGGTTCGGATCTCACGTAAAACTGTAGGTCCCCTCCGTCATATAACCTTACATATTGCGAAGGAAGTTAAAGGAACAATGTATATATACACACACACACATTTGGTTAACTTCCGCCCGAATTGTTCATTCTGACGAAGGTCAAGCTTTTCACTCCAACTTAGACCTACAGTTTAACGTGGAATCCGGACCACGCCCCATCAGCAGCCCAGCGTCTTAACCACTAGGCCACCTAGGGTACCCACCACCAACCACTTTCTTTATTGTGTGGAAGGATATATATATATATATATAGTATATATATATATATATATATAATAAAAGCGTACAAACCCGAGAACGAATTTATTATAAAAATGTATTGAATTATATTTGTACAATGAATTTAATGAAATCTAACTTTTGGCTACTTCGTAAATAATCTCTTCAATGTCTGCTCGCAAGGACAAAGGTGTGAATGCACAGGTGAGAAGTTATGTTTAGATTTTAATTAAACACGTGAGGAAGACACAAGAGGTTGCCGAAACTATTTATCAAATTAAATATAGATTTTCAAATGTTTTTCTCCACTTCATTTTCTTAAATTTGGCAACTTGGACATACTCTCATATATATATATATATATAAAGAAAAAAACGAAATTTAAGAAAAACATTTATTTACCCAAACAAAATACAGTAGTGAAAATAATAAAAATACAATTAGGGAACAAAAATACAAAAGTGAAAATAAAAAATAAAATGTATCTCACTCAGAGACAAGCAAATGAAACGTTTTGAAATACATTCACGAAAGTCCAAGTAAAAAATGAACAGACGACCGATCTCGGCGCCAAATTGGACCTTCGACTTTAAAATTAAGGAGAAAAGGTTGAAACGAACGCAGCTATAATTGTTTTCACTTATAACATAGTGGAGAAGTGGAATAGCCTTCCCGCCGGAGTCGTAACGAACACTTCGGTGAATATTCCATCGTAGCGTAGTGGCTAGCGCCCCTCACCACCTACTCAAGAGGTTTTGAATTGGAGGTAATTTTGCATTATGTGAAATCGTGCGCGTGCATGCATGATATTCCATATCTGTAATATATATATATATATATATACACGGTGAACCAAAAGTAGGTGGACAGTAGGTTGAATACGGTTTGTGTTATATTATATTATAACTATGGTGTTCATTATAACTGGTGTTTGTGTTATATTATATTAAATATTATAACTAAATTTATTTAAATTTTATTTTGTATTATAGTATACAAAAAAATTAAATATGTATTCTCAAAATAAACGTTATCATTTACTGTCCACCTACATTTGGTTCACCCTATATATATGTGTGTGTGCGCGCGCGCGCGCACGCGTAATGAACATAATAGATTACGTTACATTACATTTCATTGGAAAACATAAAGCCACTTGGGCCTATCGAGGTTATTCAAGTCATAGGTTATATTTTACAGTATAATAAAATTTGGAGAAACATCAATCTCAAGTCAGCTAATTAACTTAAAACTATTTCAGACTACCAAAGTAGCCTACATAACTTAAATTAAAATTATACACTATTTACAATCTACAAACTCTCTTTCATTGATGAAAACGTCTAACACTTTCTTAAAACTAACTAAAAAGCTATTATTTGCCACATTACATGGCAAGTCATTCCAAAATTCTACTGCTCGATGACCGAAAAAGTATTTTCGTTGATGAAGTCTACAAGTTCTGTTTTCTAATTTTCTTATAATCCCCTCGAGTTCTTCCATCAGCCTCTAATGAGAAAAAGTTACTTACATCTAAATTGTCCAAACCTAAAAACATTTTGAATATCTGTATCATATCTCCCCTCAAACAACGCCTCTCAAAACTAAACATACCCAGTTCCTTTAATCTTTTCTGTATTCCAATCTTCTTAGGTTAGGGATAAGCTTGGTTGCCCGACGTTGCACATCTTCAAGCATATCAATATCAGGTTTCATGTGAGTGGACCAAGCCTGAATGCAGTATTTTAAGTGAGGCCCAACATAAGAGTTATATATAAATTTATAAATGATTTTCTTACTCTTGTAAGTTAACATTTCCTTAATAGTACCTAACATTATATTTGCCTAATTTCTAAACCCTAAGCACTGATTAGAAAATTTTAGATCACTACTAACTATACTGCCAAGATCATTTTCTGGTTTAACATCCTCTAAACAGTTTTCCACCTCATAACTATGTTTTCATTATTTCTACCAAAATAGATGCCTTGTATCATCTGCAAATTTAGAAACTTTACTACCTACTCCCTTTTCTAAATCATTTAAATATAAAATAAAGAGTAATGGACCTAACACTAATCCCTGCAGTACTGTAGTACACCACTTTTCACTTTCTGCCACTGAGATTCACGACCATTTAGAATTACTCTTTGCTCTCTGTCTTCTAACCATTTTTCTACCTAATTTGTAACTGATCCCAGTATCCCATGAGCTTTTAATTTATATAGAAGTCTCCTATGTGGAACTTTGTCAAATGCCTTACTAAAATCCAAATAAATAACATCTACATCATGTCCATTATCTACCTGTTCAGTTACAAACGTTAAAATGTCTAAGAGATTACAGTAGACAACCAAGACCTTCCTGATCTAAATTCATGTTGGGAACTTCAAATAAGATTAAAAATTTGCAAAACAATCTTGAATATTATTCTTTATAATTCTTTCTAGTATCTTTCCTACCAAAAATGTTACATTAACAAGCCTATAATTTCCTACCTCATTTTTACTACGCTTTTTGTAAATAGGCACTACATTTGCTTTTTTCCATTCACTAGGTACCTATGTATAATTAATAGACCTAGCCTAGTAAACAAAATAGTTAGTGCCTCTGATAAGCTATCCTCCCCTTCTCTGAGAATCCTAGCATAGGGCCTATATATTGTCAGGTTCAGCAGCTTTATTTGGCTTCATTGTATGAATCACTTGCCTAACAATTAGTAGATAATTAATTAATAGATAAATATTGCTCTTCACCTGATCTCATTTTATGGGGTTTAGGTTAGATTAAGTTAAGTAATGTTAAGTTAGTTTTTTAGTGTCAAAGTTGTGTTTTGTTAACCAAATAATATTGGTCCTTTATGGCATGATTAACTTCTGTAGACTCGCGTTGTAAATTTGGATCTATACCCATCGAATAGACAGGACTATAACATATCGTCACTCTAAAAATCTAACTTAACCTCACCTAGCATAGCATAATCTAACTCACAATATACTTGTTGACAGGATACCAAGTTGATCACATGTTGTAAGCCTGGGAAATTTCTGTCCCGTCCCAAACACTCATAAAAAGGAAAGAAATTCTTAATAATATTTTTTTCCCTTTAAGTCACAGAACTTAAATTTATTATTATTATTATTATTATTATTATTATTATTATTATTATTATCATTATTATTACATCAATTTCAAGGATGAATGTTGTTAAAACTTGGGGAATTTCTTTCTCTCTTCATATGTACTGTGTCTGTATATATGTAAATATATTTTGTTTTTTTTCTTCATTGCGCCATTAAGTATGCGTAAATTTGCTCGCCTAAAGTAAACAAGCGGATGCATTTCTTGGAACAGAATCGAAGACACGAAAGGGGGAAACATCTCTGCAGAATTTCTAAACATGGTCGCGTAATAGGAAATAATTTTTTTTAAGATGAATTCTTGGTAATCATTATTAGTACCGGAAAGTAAAGACCATAAAAAGGATTTCTTTTACTTGTAAAATACTAATATTAGAAGTAGTATGGGTGTAATAAGGGAGGGGGATTGTCTGTGGTGGGTAGTGGATTTACACTGTAACATACTACCCGGCATCACTCTTTAAGTGCTCCTACACTACGCACCCCCTTCCCCCCACACACACCCAGAAGAAAAGAGTGTAGTTGAATTTAGGGACAGTAATGCTGGATCGTATGGGTATGATGCAAATCCGCTACTCACACCACGACAGATAATTCTTCTCTCTTATTTCAGCCATACTACTTAAATTAATGTTTGTATTTACAGTTTAGCACTGATTACAATTACTATATATATATATATATATATATATATATATATACACACACACACACACACACTTTAGTTTTTCTTTCGCCGAATTGTCCATTCTGACGAAGGGCAAGCCTTTTTTGCCCACCTTAGACCTACAGCTTGACGTGGAATTCGAACTACGATCTGCCAAGGAAATCTGAAATTACAAAGTCTTCGCCGGGACTCTCACACACAAACACACACACAACACACATTACCACACACACGTATATATACACTGTGTGTATATATACGAGAGAGAGAGAGAGAGAGAGAGAGAGAGAGAGAGAGGTCTCCAGTAAAAAACGCGTGTTGTTTACGAAATAAAAGTTAGCCAATGGGCAAATGTCAATGCAAGGAGTGAACCACTTAATTAATATTATCTCCTGATCTGTTCTAAGGCATATCATGGCCCTACTTATTACTTAATAAAAATGCGCCATCAAATAAATATACAAATATGTAAAAATAAATAAATCATACAAAGTTGTGACGTCATACGATCGTAACTATATGCAATAATAACATGCCTGACGCACTTACTCATGAGAAATGAATTATGTAATACCATTTATATTTCAGACATGCCGCAAAGAATTGATAGCTATATATGTGAAAATAAGATTGGTAATACAGTACAGTATGTGTATATATATGGCCTCAGGGGACCATTTTGAGTTGTATTTTACATATATATATATATATATATACTATATATATATATATATATACTGTGTGTGTGTGTGTGTGTGTATAATCTTCCACACGACTATTCACTGTCTTCAACAATACACAACTCAATCCTTCCTCTTCTCTCAACATTCTTGGTGTTTTCTTTTCTCGTGATCTTTCTTGGAAAAATTCACATGTATTCTCTTTCTAAAACAGATTCTAATAGGTTAGGTGCGCTGTACCGGATCCGCAGTTTCTGCACCCCCAACTCAGTTGCTGTCTCTGTACAGGGGTCTTGTCTGCTCCTGTGTACAGTACTCTTCTCATGTGTGGGGTGGCTCAACCAACACAGCTTTACTTGACCGGGTGGAATCAAAGGCTTTTCGTCTCATCACTTCCCCGCCTCTTACTGACTGTCTTCAATCCCTCTCTCTTCGCCAAAATGTTGCCTCCCTCTCTCTCTCTCTCTCTCTCTCTCTCTCTCTCTCTCTCTCTTCATTATCGCTATTATAACGGACACTGCTCTTCTGAACTCTCTCGCTGCGTGCCTTCTCCTTTAAGGAGAGCATGCAGTACCCGACTTCTGACACATTCTCATTTATTTTCTGTCCAACTCTCTAACACGAGGGTTAATTGGTATTCTCAATCTTTCATATACTCAACCGGTCAACCGTGGAAAAACCTTCCTCAATCCATCTCTCTCCCTGTCTATGACGTCCTAATTTTAAAACGCAGAGTGTTCAGGCATCTCGAAAACTTTAGACATTGATTTCGGCTCATCTCTGCTCTTTCTATGGGGGAGTTGGGCGTTTTAGGGGGCATTCGCCCTTGCCGTCTCCTTCTTGCATAAATATGATATATAGGCTATATATATGTATACACGTTTTAACATAATTTATATACATTTTTATGATATTTAGCGATTACAATAAAGTAAGTCGTCATTAATTACATAAATCACGCTGTCACTCTTGTAAGCAATAAACCAAGCATCTCGTGACAGTAAGGTTTTTCACTATCCCCAAACATTCAAAATTTCCAATTTTTTGTTTCCAGTCGGCGTCAATGAAATATAGTTTTAAATTAAAATTTAACATCACAAAACAAATTGAAATGACACATCAGTGCCTAATAAATATAAATAAATACAGCTTTTCTGAAGTTAAACACACACACACACACACACACACACACACACACACACACACACACACACACACACACACACACACACACATTGAAACAGAATTTCAGTTATGAAATGAATGACCTCTTCTAAACTGTTTCGAAATACCATTGAAACAAATTTAATGATTTTTAATAATAAAACGAGATGTGTATCTTGATGAACTAAATAAATGTTGATGAAATCACTGTAAAGGAATGTACATTAACGAGGTTTCTTGATGTAATGCTAGACAAGAATTTAAAGTGGAATGACCATGTAAATTATATCCCCAAAAGATACATCTTATGAATTGACTACTCAGGTCCCAAAATACTGCGATACAGCTTATGAATTGACAAACTGATATATAACTTATGAACTGATCAATCAGTTACATGGATGAATGAATGGATGGATAGATGGATGATTAGATAAATGGGAGGATAAATAGTTGGATAGATGGATAGCTGGATAAATAGCTAGATGGATGGATGGATAGGTGAGTGGCTAGATAGATGAGAGGATAGATAGCTAGATAGACTAGGATCATGGATAGTTACATAGATTGACAAATAGACAGAGGGATAGATGGATGGATAGATGAACGGCTAGCTAGATGAGAGGATAGATAGCTGGATAGATGAACGGCTAGCTAGATGAGAGGATAGATAGCTGGATAGATTGAGATCATGGATAGTTACATAGATTGACAAACAGACAGAGGGATAGATGGATGGATAGATGAACGGCTAGATAGATAAGAGGATGAATAGCTGGGTTGATGGAAGCTAGATAGATGGCTATATGAAAGGAAAGATTGAAGGATGGATATTGGATAAATAGGTAGACAGCTGGGCGGTTAGATTTATGGATAGATGTATAGATATACAGGGTGTCCCATAAGTCCGGCATCATAGGAAAAATAATAAAAAAAGGCAAAACAAAAACTTTTATTTACAGAACGTGCTCAATATGTCCACCATTGTTTTCAGTACACAAATTCAGACGTGATACCCAGTCAGCAAGTACACGGTGAATGATGTCAGGAGTAATGGTGTTACATGCCCCAATAATGCGCTGCCGAAAATGTTCAACACTCCTAATTTTCTCTGCGTATACCAGCGCTTTCAAGTGGCCCCCAGAGATAAAAATCTAGTGGCGTTAGATCCGGGCTTCTAGCTGGCCATTCCACAGGCCCTCGACGTCCTATCCAGTGACCAGGGAATTGTTGGTACGGGTATTCCCTTACTTGGGTGCTGTAATGTGCAGGAGCGCCGTCGTGCTGGAACCATGTTGGGAAATTTCCTTCTTCGTTCAAGACACTGGGAAATGCTTCTTCCTTGAGCATACGTAGGTAGGTGCCTCCAATGACACGTTCATCGAAAAGAGGGGGCCTATGATGCGATCCTTCCAATGCCACACCATACCATCACCCGAGATGCACCTTGTTCCTTTGAAGAGGTATACCAGTGAGGGTTGTTTTGAGACCAGTAGCGGGTGTTCTGTCGATTTACCTCACCATTTCCATAAAAAACAGCCTCGTCACTGAAAAATATGAATTATGGTTTGTAGAAATAGAAAAATATGAATTTCTCCTATGATGCCGGACTTATGGGACACTCTGTATAGATGGCTCTAACGCTGAAACAGAAGAAAATCATAATTACTACACACGAGTGTGCAACCCCAATGATATATTTCAAACTTAAAAGAACTACAAGCATGGCGAACATACTTTAGGAGTAATTCCTGAAAAATGAAAGTGTAACACATTCGCCACCTTATCCCACACATAGAGTAAGATAAACATACTGGAACAAGATGGCGGCTAACAGTAGTCCCAAACTAAATATCCGGGCCCTTTTTTGGCCTTTTCTTTCCCTTATTTCTCTCTTGCTTTCTATTCCAGGGCTCGCTTCATAGGTGAACCAGTGTTGACGCTGGCTGACAGCGCCGTCCGCTCGGAAGTCGGCGGCTTACCCCCGCCATCTTGCCCCAAGACATATAACCTCAAACTAATACATTGCGCGAGAAAGAAGTAACAATTATACAAACTAATCATGCGTCCAGAACTGTGGCCTATGATCCCTTTTATAGTTCCAACGTCATGAACTCATACTAGTGCATGCGGCAGAGTGAAAGCTTAAGACGAAGAGAATTCTACGAGAATACAATCGAAAACTAACTCGCTTCTCTCGTTGCTCAGTCGCTGGCAGCTGGGGACGCACGCCTGTTTTCCTGTTGCGTATATGTTTTTAACAGCTGATGACGCAGATTAGTGCTGCTATCTGACATCACCTATCGTAAGTACACCTTCGTCATGTTATCCCAGCCTTCCCGAACTGTGATGTTCGTTTACTTCAGGATTAGAGGTGATGCCAGGAAAACTGTCGGTATTCATATTTGGAAAATGTTTAGAGGTTAATGACAATCAGTTTAAGTATTTTCTCTAATAACGTGAAATCCCGATGGGTCCTAACCTCTGGCTTACCTTATATATATATATATGAATAGAAACGACATAAGTATTAAGGAACGTTTCTGCACACGAGGAGGAGAGATAACGAAATAATGAAAAATGAGGCGAACCGCGGTTCGCCTCATTTTTCATTATTTCGTTATCTCTCCTCCTCGTGTGCAGAAACGTTCCTTAATACTTATGTCGTTTCTATTCATTTATATACTGCGCGGTCATTGCAGTTATTTGCATATATATATATATGTATATATATATATATATGTATATATATATATATATAGAGAGAGAGAGAGAGAGAGAGAAATCGAAAAGTCTCACCTCAAAAATAATTATACAATAAATACCTATGAAGCAGGAATTTTGACTCACCCTGTATATAGTCTTCCGGTCCCTGGAACATGTCTTATTTAATAATATTAGCCAACCCTTAAAAAACATTTTTACCTGACAATAACGGTTAATTTTTTAAACCATTTTCTATTATGGTATTGAGGTCGGGCAATAAGTAAGACGCATTAAACTTATTGCGAGCGGATATATATATATATATATATATATATATATATATATAATATATATATATACAGGCAAACGCTAAGAATCTATCAACTTTATAATTAATTCGGTCTTAGATTTTGCGAACGAGCGAGTAATTTGACCTCGATTTTAAGGTCAGCTGACCCTTAAGGCTACAGGAGCACTCGCAGTGTATGACAGTAAGTCCCCACAACCTTACAACTTTTTTTTTTCTAGGACCTCCTTAATAGCAAAGATAAAAATTTGTACATGATTGTACGCAATTGTACATAATGTGGATTAAAAAAGTTACTAAAGAGGAGTTGAAAAAAACGTTTCCAGAAATATTTTAAAAATTTGCATGTATTTTTAACAAATTATTTTATATAATTGTTTTCATTTGATAAATATGTATAAAATGTGTGTAATTTGATAAAGTGTATTTAACTTTTATATATATATATATACATACCACCATTATTAATATTATGTATTTTGTACATAAAATATACACAGATTAGATGCCTCCTTGCACTGTTTGAGTGATGTAATTGAGTAATTCTAGTTTATGAAACGAGTTATCCTTGAATTTTTACTTAAATGTAATTACAATAGCTGTCAGTCACAATGAGAAGAGATCACACAGCCCATAGGCCTTCGTGCCTTTATTTCATTTGTTTTATACACAAAAAGTTGCAAGGGCAAACACATTTATATACAAATTTAATAGTCATGGGTACACATAACACACACACACACACACACTCAAAGAGATATATATTATATATATACACACAATGTGTATGTATTATATTTTTCTTTCAATATATATATATATATATATATATACACACACACACACACAATAAGTGTTACATTTCCCGATTGGGTATGAGAATTTGAGTAAATCTATAATTAGGACGTAGGAACTATTTTAAATGACGCAGTTGCACGATATTTGAGTGCTGAGACGTTCGAGTGTTGACGGAACTCACCATTTATTCATATTGCGCAACTATTTTGAAATTCAGCAAGGTTAAACCTTTCAAAACCATGGCTAAACCCATTATGGCAATAAACTCTTTCTTTTCTCAAATACACAGATTCGTAAGTGGCTACATTTTGACACTTACAGAGCTCACCCGGGTGGTCCGAGCTCACCCACAGTACAGACGATACGCGGTATTTTGGAATAGTGCTTTTAAGCTTCGATAATACCGTATATGTCGGCCCAATACGTCGAACATAAGGAAATTCACTTAAACTGAATGAATAAGGATATTAAAAGTATAAAACTCTAATTACAATGACGTCAAATTCTGGATACCTTTGGTTTCCTTTTTCCATGCTGCCGCTACTTGTCGCCTAAATGGGAACCTAATGACCGGGGCCGTCGAAACTTTATCTCGTTATCGCTGATTTATTTTTTTTCCAAGTCAGTCTGTAACTTTTCAGTACTTTGTTTTAAAATGTTCTGTCAAACCAAAGAATTCCTTATCTGATTTAAGATATTTTGTTAGCTGGCTCAAAGAAATAACCCACTTCGAGGGAAAATCAATCACTTTAAATATAGCTGTCTGTTTGAATAGTAAGTGGTTAATAGAAGGGGAAACCCCACCTTTAAGGTAGTCTGATTTGGTTGACTCCACCCAAGGTTTTTGGATATATAGACTCGAGCACAGTTTTATTGGGCGGGGAAAATCTTGTAAAAAATTTTTGGGTTGACACGCTCCTTTTCCTGTACATAGTTCTCAATCTGCGGCGCGCGCAATTTTGCTATACTTGTTTGAATAAATTGTTTTGTTGTCTAACTAGGAAATTTTGACTAAGCTTATTTGAACGTCATTTGTTTTTATTTTTGCTTTGAATTTATGCAAGAAATTTTGTGACATTTTTACTGATTTAATTTTTTTTGAAAATTTTGAAAATTTTATCCTGTTTTAAAACTTCCGCCGTCATATTTTCTTGGTAAATGTATGAATTAAACCTAAACCCGAAAGACATTTTCCTTGTAGTAAATAAACAGTATAATAGCTTGCAACCAAAATCGCCTAAATTACCTTCTTTCAGTTATTTGAATGTACTTTGTTCTTAAACGTGAAAGCTGAATATGCGGAGTATAAAAGTCATCGATGTTCTGAATGAAGCAAGAATTTTATACTTTGAAGGGCAATTACTGATCAAAATTGTACTCAAAATGAAGAAGGTTAAGTGATACTTCAACTGTACAGTGATCAAGTGAGACTAAACGGAGAAATTATACCGATTCAGCGAGACAGACTGAAAGAGGCATTGGTAAAAGAGAGAAACTGAGTGTGGTACGTGTTTCCACCTTGGGGGAAAACTTAAAATTTAAAACTTTATTTAAGAACTTCCTATCTGAGTAGGAAAGATTATTTCTTATCAAAGGTAACAATTTTAAAGTGAGATTTATTTGTTTGACGTAATTTGAATATTACTGTTCATTAAAGTTTTGTAATTCATTTCGTATATGTCATTACAGTTGTATTTGTGAGCTTCGTTTTGTTTAGGAAATGAACGTCGATCAGTGAGTTGAGAGAGAGAGAGAGAGAGAGAGAGAGAGAGAGAGGGGGGGCACAAGGTCATGTCAGAGGAGTCGAAATAGGCGCGGTCATACGTTTATATGACTTATTTTCTTTATTAACGATAACGTTCTCTCTCTCTCATTTTATGCCTTTAAAAGGAAACTAGATACAATTAGATTATCACTTAATAAATGTTATTCTATTTAATGAAAGCACTCCCGAGGATAAAGGTAACAGCCATGTCCCATATTCCCCAACAAAGTCGGGGGTAAGGGCCCAAACCTAGGTCATTTAAAAGAGGGGTGGCTGGTCGCTTTGTCGTGAAGTAAGATACAGAAAAGACAACCGCCCAGCTCTAGGTTGCACTGGGGTTGGAACGCACGACTCAGCGGAGTCTCAGCACTGCCGGGCGGGGCGCCAGGAGGCGTCCTAACGATTTCGTCACGAGACGCTGAGCTCCAGAAAATGATTCACCAAATGATGTATGGATTCGTGTCAGTAAAGATATCGATCCATGGAGACATCTCAATTAAAAGTAGTACCAAAACAACTGCATACTAAAAATAATTGAACAATATTGTGAAAGCACTTAAAAGGGTTTGTAAATAATTGCAAATTTAAGATAGTTGCCTCTTAATATCTTTATTCATATTATATATATATATATATATATAATATAAATATATATATATATATATATATATATATATATATATATATATATATATAATATATATATATAACAGCCATGTATATATATATATATGTTGACATTTGACCTATCGGTGACCTAGTCCTGGTTAAGAGACTTATCACCTCTTACTGGAAAGTCCCAAAATAACTAGGGTGTGTCTTTGGCAGAGATATTAAAAGGGAACAAGGTTACGAGTTTTAATGAGGATTATCCAACACTAAAATTTCCCTATTCTTGATTTCGTTTCGAATTGCGTTCGCCATAACTAATAATTAATAATTCAATGAAACTATAAATAACTATTACAGAAGTTACAGGCTAACAAAGATCCTATAAGATCCACACTTGCCAGTTCAAGAGAGAGAGAGAGAGAGAGAGAGAGAGAGAGAGAGAGAGAGAGAGTAACAAATTAAAATTGTGGAAGTTGCTAACATACTTTTAAGACCTTAAACAAATGTTGGAATCCAGAAATATGAGGGATATATATATATATGTGTGTGTGTGTGTGTGTGTGTGTATACAGTATACAGGACAAAAAATTCGTGGAATCCCTGCATCAGCTTGAAAGCGTGTTGAAAACAGCACAGTGCATGCACTTATCATAATTTTTCTTTTTTTTGTTAAATGAATAAGATTCTAAAGGTACAATAAATGATTAGTTGTGTGCCTAACAATATACCTCGAGAGAGATTACAGTACATCAAGTGTAATGAATACTTTTGTTTTGGGGTTTAGGAAGAACAAGGTTTCTGTGTTTGTTCAGCATATTGGTTCCAGTCCCTGGATCGTCTTGAAAGAGAGTGGAATCATATTTTACGATACGTGCACTTTTCTACAAGGAATTTCTTTAAAAAAAAAATAATAATAAAAAAAATATATATATATATAGATAGATAGATAGATAGATAGATGCAGATGTTTGGGAAAATGTCGTTTTTATTATTATTGCGAAAAATGTCTAAAATTTTTGACGCTTCCCAAACCATCGTGGTAAACACAATGACTCAGTACCAGTTCAACCAAGCTCCACAAATCACTGCTATAATTAGAGATATCATACCAAAAACTTTGATCTGTGAACAAAGTGATTAATCAAATAAAATTAACTATTTAAATATATTATTGAATCAGTAAAACAATGGCAAAAACTTAAATAATTTCCAATCTAACTAAAGCTCCTGATAGTCTTTAGTCTTTACTACAGAATGACTGAGGGCGAATTTGTGGTCCGTTTCCATGGTTACGTGACGAAGGTAATGGTTGAAAAGTTGAATAAATTGAAGATTTGAAGTTCATTCTAAAAAAAAAGTCGTTGTTGTTTTTTTTAAACACATTCGTAAGGTGTCGAACCAGATTTTAAAGCTTATCTTCAGATTTAAAAATTAAAGAACTCTATGGGAAATACCCACATCAAAATTCATCTGTAATATTTTTAATATCTGTAATTTATCTGTAACATTTTAGAAAGGAATAGATTCATATTTGAATTTAGTCTGCAGTTACTGTTTCAGCCCACGTTCACGAAGCAAACCTATACTCATTCATGCTAGCATTCGTCCAGACAAATCCCATCCACTCAAATAAATAAATAAATAAAATATACATATATATTTTTGTGTGTGTGTGTCTGTGAACAGTTCCGCCCGAATCTTTCATTCAGACGAAGGTCAAGCTTGTTTCCCCACTTTGGGGGAATCTAAAGTTGAATGTGGAATCCGAACCATGACCCGGTCAAGGAAGACTCAGAGGAAAACACCTTAATTGCTCAAATTGAACCTTACAACCTTATATATATAATATATATATATAATATATATATATATATATACTGTATATCATTAATTAATTTTCCAAAGCTATTTTTTTGACCTTGTGAAAATTCCAAACCCTTGAAACATACAAAACCTTGAAGTGACTTGAAAGTAACTCCTTTACTTTTATTCAGAGCTGGTGCCTCACTTTCTCACACCACTATATATATATATATATATATATATATATATATATATATATATATACAGTGGTGTAAGAAAGTAAAGCACCATCTTTGAGTTTTTGTTTTTGTACAGCCTATATAATATACCAATTGCGGAGACTTTCAGCCTAACCGATAGACTTCAAAGTACTTTCTCAGTTTGTCGGTACCGAATTCTGTTTTGTGTAAATTTAATATAATATCGCATGTATTACTGATTTATTATGTACCATATCTTATCATCCTAATCATTATATCTTGCTGCCATTGATTCGCTGGACAGTTGTCCCCCATATAATTAATCTTTTACCCTCAACACTTAATTACTGTAATATCCTGCACATTTCAATTTAAACTAGTACAATTGTTATTCACAGTGACATTTATTTGTTTTGTTTAATTAAAGGAAAAAACAAGTTTTTTTTGTGTGTGTGTTTTGTTTTGATCGAAAGATCAAATGGCGACCTCAAACATTTTTAATGTTCTCGTCAATTTACGAGTTGCATAATACATATTTATTGCCAAATTAGGAGGCTAATAAATTTAATGCCTATAACCAGTGCATTACACACACACACATATATATATATATATATATATATATATATATATATATGTATATATGTGTATAATATCAGAGCTGGGCATTTGCGGCATATTTTGCGGTACTGCGGTACTTGCGGTACCACCGCACTACCACCCCGGGCCCCCATAACGCAGTACCGCAAAGGATCGCTGAAAGTACCGCAGTACCGCTACCGCATTCAAATTTCCGCGTACCGGTTTGGTACCGGTTTGGTAGTGCAGCAGTACCGCAGTACCGCAATATGCCGCAAGTGCCCAGCTCTGGCTATATATATATATATATATATATATATATATATATATATATATATATAAACTGCGAGTGATCATTTTAATATAATTTATCGTTAATTAATTTCCAAAAGCTATTTTTTGACCTTGTGAAAATTCCAAACCCTTGAAACATAAGGAACCTTGAAGTAACTTGAAAGTAACTCCTTTACTTTTTATTCCTAACTGTAACTTAATCGAGATACATTCTTCAGAACAGTAACTTTTAACTCCTTACTTTTATAGACAAATAACTGAAACTGTAAAGAGTTAATTACAGTCAGAGAGGAAAGCTAGAAATTGGCACAGGGCCCAAGACAACTAATGCAGCTCATTGTTCTAACTCCGTACTGTTATTACCAGCATCATCGTGATTCGAACCCCTCAATTCAGTGTCTTCACTACGCTTATAGGGAAGCTACGGGTGATGGCAACTGTAACGAGTTACTTTCAAAAAGTAACTTTTCCAGCGCTGATGTTTTGGCTTTAATAGGTTCTAAACTTATTTACTCCGAAGATTTTAACAGATTATGGGTAAATATGTAGTTTCAGGGCCACCTAGTTTTTGGCAACGTCCATGACTCCTGACTGGCCGAACGTTGTTGCTGTGGGAAACTACGAACAAACCTTGAACGACCACCTAACCTAAAATACGCCTAACCCGGGTATAAGATGCATTCTGATTAGCTTGACGTATGAACTGGTCGGATTTCTGACTTTATGAAAAATCTGGTAGCCACGAAACTACATATTAGCCAGATCATGTCCAATGTACGGAGAGAGGGTCGACAAATGTGACTAGACACCTGTAGTTTTTCCATATTTTTATTTAATAATAAAAGTCAACAAATAACAGCTTTATTGAATGAATATACAGTATTTAGATTGGTGTTGGTTTCCCCTTCAAATTATGTAAAGTTGACACAAGTTCTGGCATTCCATTGATGAGTTTTGCCATTCGTTCTTGAGGACAATGATCGTGGTATCTTTTTACTTACGATCAGGCTGAAGTTTGATTGTATAGAATATATACGGCATTAAATTAATATCATTCTACAATTTCAACAGTTTTAAAGTTTACGTCCAAATCAAACACTTTACATACAAAATAATTAGCATATTATAAATAAATAGTGAAAATGCGCGGAAGAAAAGCCTCGGCTGAGACGTTTAAAAAACTTGGTGGACTGGAATATTCTTTGCTTCAAATATTTATTTATTTTATTACCAACGTAAAGTAGAAAGTAGTAAACATTTTCATCTTCACCAATTAAAACGGGAGTTTTCAACCTAGTCTCCACTGCGTATACCCTTTTGAAAAGTCAAGGTGTTTTGGTGTACTCCCCACCCACCCGGTACAATATAGATAGATAGATAGATAGAATAACCTTTATTAATAATAATAAAATAAATAATTTTTTCAATTTCCAATGACATGAATAATTGTGAAGCTCGACTATTTATTTTATTTAATTTGGCCCTTAGCTTTAGGCTTTAC
Organism: Bathynomus jamesi; assembly: GCA_023014485.1. Classification (NCBI taxonomy): domain Eukaryota; kingdom Metazoa; phylum Arthropoda; class Malacostraca; order Isopoda; family Cirolanidae; genus Bathynomus; species Bathynomus jamesi. The sequence goes on along the minus strand of JAJOZX010000768.1, from coordinate 640,372 downwards.
TGGGCTCTTATTAAAAATAAGCAGCTAGTTGTTATTAATTAATAATAATAAGTAAATAAGTATTATTAATAGTTAAAACATGTATTACAATATTATACAATATTAATGTACAATATTAAACAATATTAGTGGACATTAATCCTAGATTTTTGTTAGTATGCCATTATTAATCGGGATTTCAACTTGGTTTTAAACAAATTTACATTCACAATATTTTTTATATCGGCATGCAAGTCATTCCATAGTTTCAATCCAATGAAAATGGGTAGTTTTTGAGATGAAGACAATCTAAATTGAGGTATAACAAGCTTTGATCTATTTCTGGTCTGATACGAGTGGATTTCTTGATGAGTTACAAAATATCTATTTACCCATTGCAAATTAATGATTTTGTTCTTACACTTGTAAATAAAAATAAAATGTGCCAGTTTGGTTATATCGTTGAGCTTTAGTAGGTTTAGCTCTTTAAATAATGCACTAGAGTGATCAAGGAAATCAGCATCAGATAATAACCTTATTGCTCGTGTTTGGATGACAAAGATAGCCATTTAATGCTTGTTAGCGGAGTTTCCACAAAAAAGGGTGCAGTAAGAGTCAATAAAACTTGTTTAGGGACTACATTTCTAAGTTTAAACATTATAACAACGCTCCTTGAAATCTTTTTCGCGATATAATTTACATGATCACTCCATTGCAAATTCTTATCTAGCATTACACCAAGAAATTTTGTTGCAGTACACTCCTTTATGGCGATTTCATTAATATTAATTTTATTAGTAAAAATCACGAAATTTGTTTTACTAGTATTTAGGAAGAGTTCATTGGTGGTCAACCATTTCATTACACTGATGAATTCTGAATGAAGTATATTCTTAGCTGTATTACTGAGTGTATTAACATCTTTGCAAGAAAAAGAGAGAGTTGTATCATCTGCAAACATTATGAAGTTCAGTATATCTGATGAACGTGGAAGGTCATTTATATATAATAAAAATAACAGTGGACCCAGAACTGAGCCCTGTGGCACACCATGTTTGACAAGCGCTTTAGTTAAGCAAACCTTATTTACTGATACAAAATGATATATATTGGACAAATAACTTTTAAACCAATCACTGATTGCTCCTCTAAAGCCGTACCAATATAATTTATTAAAGTAGAATATTATGGTCTATTACATCAAACGCCTTACTCAAATCCATAAATATTGATATCATTATTTCCTTGTTCTCCTTAGTTATATTTACATTTTCCTTAAGATTTAAAATAGCCATTTCCGTTGTTTTATTATTACGGAAGCCATATTGATTTAGAGATAATAAATTGTAGGCTTGGCTGTTGATCGGGAGGTCGTGAGATCGAGAAGGACTTTGTAATTTCTGACCATCTGTGGTAGGTCGTGGTTCGGATTCAACGTTAAGCGGTAGGTCTAAGGTGGAGCAACAAGCTTGAACTTCGTCAGAATGAAGAATTCGGGCGGAAGCAAAACCAAGGTTATATGCATTGTTAAGAAATTAATATTCAACCGATTGTTGAAATGTTCCGAAAAATTAATTTACAAAATAAAAGAAAAAGAGAAAAACAGGTATTTTTTCAGCTCATTATGTACCCCTGTAAAATTTAACACGTACCCCTAGGGGTACACGTACCCCAGTTGGAAACTCCTGAATTAAAGCATATATTTAAAGCAAAGTAGCGCTTTAAGTCAGTATTTCCCAAACTTTTTCCTATGGCGCCACATTTCACGTAGCCAAAAGTTCATCCGCCACTTCTAAAAAAATATTTTCTAATGGCGGTCTGTATATATAAACTTAACGTTATTTGATTTGAAGCTGCGAGTAACCACATTCCAACAGTGTTTCTACCTGGAAAACGGGAAAGTTGGATTGTGGTTACTCGTAGTTTCAAAGCACTGCCGAAATCCCGTGTTTGTTGCGGTTTGCTATTAACATTATTCTTTTTGAGTTTACAATTAAAACTTACATAAAAACCATTAGGTATGGCTCTTGAAAATAAAAATTGTTTATTACCAACAATTAGTACTTCGAATCATTCTCTCTCTCTCTCTCTCTCTCTCTCTCTCTCTCTCTCTCTCTCTCTCTCTCTCTCTCTCTCTCTCTCTCTCTCTCGATTTGTTTGAATTTGGGCCTAGGCTAAAGTAGATACTTTAGGAGCCTGACTTTTAAAAAAATAATGATGAATCATATTTTCTGTTGTTGCTACAGATATGTTGTATTTTTATCCTAAAATAAATATTTCTCATTTAAAAGCAGTATCAACATTAATAAATGTGTTAATAAGCAATGAATCACAAATTAGCTTATGCGCTGGTTCATAAAATCGTTTACACTAGGCTCTATATTTCCTCGTACAGAGTCCTGCGGGTATAATTTGATAAATTGTCCAATACAACAATTTTCTTTAACACACACACACACGCACACACACACACACATATATACGACAACGTGCCACGAGTACAACACGATGATCCCTCATTGCACAAAGGTCAGGCTGTCTTGAGCTCTCCATCTCGCATAACTAGGCACAGTTGGATCATCTGGAATTTCCTGAGACAAGTTTCTAGTCTTCGTTGAAAGGTGTCCACACTGACATCAGTAACATTCCATATTTCTTTTGGCAATTCGTTAAATAGCTTTGGCCCTCTAACGGCTAAGTTTTTTCTTCAGAGACCAGCGTTCAGGATGTTTCTTGTTTAGCCTTCAATTTAAGGACACTGTACATTCTGGTTTTCCATTATTATTTTTTATAGTTTTGGGGTTTAGTTTAAGATGAGAAACCAGCTTTTCAGTTATTTTCACGAGTAAGTTATTGCGTATCTCTCTTTTTCTTTACTAGGATTAAAGATATAATTTACGTAATCTTTCCCAGTAAATCAGTTCTTTGCAGCCATTGATTTTGACTCTAATGTTTTTCAGGACTCCTTCTAATAAACTCATTTCAAATTTGGTATGACTCGCATTTTCAATAGAGAATTCATTATATTCTCATTCCTTCTTTTAAAAGTTCTCAGTGTTTGTCGTTATCCTTTTAGTTTTGTTTATTTTCATTTTATTTTGTGTTTCAAATTTCGTACCGTCAATCATTATAATTCTGTTTTTTGTTTTTGAGTTTATATGAATTTTATGTCTATCTTGGCAAATAACTCGTTAGAGTTGAGTTCCTCACTTTTTCCGTCTTGAAAATTTTCAGTGTTGAATTTCATACTGTATATCTTGTTCTTGTCCATTTGCAAAGACACTACATTGCCTGTATATTTAATTTGTCCGCTGATTTTTGTATCGTTAGGAAATGATTATAGTATGTTATTCATGGTTACCTCATCATCTTTATTGGTTACTATTATTATAATTATAAATAATAGCGGAACAAATATTCGCACTTGTGGTACTGAGCTACGTACCTCCGATTCTGATGATAATTCTAGGACCATGACAACTTCCTTACGCTCTCTAAAGAAGTTACAGTATACATTCACATATCTAAATTTGTTACCAAAAGTTTTTAATCAAACAAAGTTTTAAGGAATTACATACTGAAAGTGGGTTTAATACCTTGGTACCATTAATTACTTTAATCCCGCTGGGCTTGAACATAGTAAGATTTTGATACATTTATACAGTACATGATCATTTCGGACGACTAAATTAATGGGAATAAGTTGTCATCAGTCACTTTCCTTGCTTTAGGTTTGAGCAGGATATCTGTTTGTAACTTTTCGTTTACCAGCTATTTTGCTTAGGAGTTGGTTGCTTGGTTCTGACAGAAATTTTCGTTTTGCAGAACGGCGGTTTTATCTTACAAAACCCTCTTCAGTGGGATTCCTGTTTGTATTTTCGAATGCTGTTTTGACTTCTACCACTTATAGTGGCACAACAAGGTCCTGAAATTGGTGAAATTTCATTGAATGAATTTCTATTTCGTGAGATTTGAGGAGATACATCCGAGTTTGGGGGACTGGATCTTATAACTTTTCTTTACGCCTTATTTCAGCAGCTGCTGGAGGCACAAGTCTTCCTTCTGTATGTTGTGCCTGCATTTGACTCGACTCTGCTCCCTGCTTCTCTTCATCGCCATCGGGTAGACAGCTCACTAGATAGTCCTTCCAATAAAGAGAGAGGAAAAAAAGAAAATGAGTTGTATTCTCTTATATTTATCTTAGTACATTATGAACAAAATGTATCATTTTGCGTGTATATGCACGTAAGTAAGTATGTGTGGAACAAGACTTTAACAGCAAGACTTAACAGTATGGAACTAAGATTTTAACAGCTGCAAAGTCTTCATCGAAAAAGCAGTTAAAGTTAAGAGAAAAGAATTCCGTTCTCTCGAAGCTTTTAATAATCCCTTTTATCGTTGCTACATGCGCGTAGGCCTTGTTGAAACGTTCTGCAATGTTGTAGGGAGTGATTGGTTTGTGGGAGTGTGTCTTCAGGTTGAAGTCTCATCCCCCGATTATAAGCCATCTTTAATGGCCCCCTAAAAATGTTCCATCAATTGAGTGTAGTTGGTGCAATGTATGTAGTGATATAAACACAATTACAATTACTACATGAGAAGGATTAGATTTTCAGTTGAAGCGGACGTTCCTTTGGCAAATTGACATAGCCGGAACATAAAGAGTTTTTTAGAGACACTTTTATAGTGACGATCTCGCGCTAGAGAATGGCAGTGTCACGAGTCGCTCCCTCTCTATGGAATAACAGATAGCCAGATAAATAGATGTCTCTTTAGTGATAAAAACAAATATACAACATTCAAATTATTACACTTATTACAACATTTTTAAAACAGAATACGCGGATGTTAACGGGACTATTGATATTTTATTTTTATTTAATTTGACCCTCAAGCGTTAACTTTTACTCTTACTATCCCACAACAGTTGAAAATCTCGCTTTAAATAGCCATCGTGGTAATCTTAGCACTGCATCATGCACAAACATTCCTGAATTCTAAAACAGCAAAAGTGCCAATCTTTGGTACTTTCAGTTTTACGTAATCTTCGCCTTTCTTGTAATAAATTCAGTGTCGCTTATAATTTCAAAGCATATTTGTATGTGTATATAATGTATATGTGCGTATGTATTTATTTATATATACAATATATGTATATGTAGTATTTGATACTGATTACGCGTCGTATATGATGGCATACATATAGGTGATTTTTAATTAAAAATTTATATAATTTCGTTCTAAAACTTGCGCATGCGCAATGTTCATTTAATTTCATATTGAATTTGCAAGATCTTCAAATAATATTACACTTAATTAACCTTTTAACGCCGACCGTTGCTTTATGGCAACATGAGCTTGACAATCGATTTTGAGCCTTACGATTCGAATATTAGAGGTTATTTTGGCTTGAAAAGGAAAAAAATGTAAAACAAAAATTTCATAATTCAGGCATGAGAGGGTTGTTTCCCTACAAATGCCAATACTTTTATTATATAATGTTCAACTATACAGTGTATATATATATATATATATATATATATATATATATGAGAGACATATGACACAGACGGTAATAAGTAAATCCAACAGCTTCGTGGAAACCCTTGCAGTGAAAATAGAAAAACTAAACGTGATACTGACAGTCATCTATAGACCTCCAAACTCTCCAAATGAAAAATTTCCGAATGCCATTGATGATATCAGATATCAGATATTTTAATTTCCCATTTATAAATACAAAAAGGTGGGTGGAAATATATTTATACAGCAAGATAAGGGGGACACAAGAGAGGACCAGGAGGAAACAAAAATGCTGATGGCTCTCACAAACGAGTTTATGCTGACACACGAGATAACAGAAAATAACAGGAAAAATAACTGCCTAGATCTGGTATTCACAAATAACACGAACTTGATTGCCGATACAAAAATAACTCCAACTACAGTATTATCTCAGACCACAACATAATCGAGTTATCAACAAATATGACGATAACTTTAAAAGACAATACACATGTGGAAGGAAGAAGCAAATTTGGGACTTTTGACTTAAACTCCAAGACCATAAATTGGGAAGAAATCAGATCACACATGGCCCAAATAGAGTGGAGAACAGTTTGAGAGAATAAAACAACTGAGGAAATGCTAACAACCTTGAAAGAAAAGACGCTGAGAATTTTGGGAAAATATGTTCCGGAGGCACAGCCAAAAGGAAAGAGGAATTGGCTAGAGAGGCAAAAGAGAAGAATATTCCGCAAAAGAAAGAGAGTAGCGACGAAGTTAGCTAATTGCGGAAGCAACAATGCCAGGAAAGTAATACAAGAAAAACTGGAGAGTATCGATAGGGAAATACAAACTCTGATAAAGGGCCATACAGAGAGGGAAGAGGAAAAGGTGGTAGAAGCAATAAAGGAAAATCCAAAATACTTCTACAGCTATGCGAAAACGAAAACGCGCCCTACTATCGGGCCCTTAAGGAAAGGAAATAATGAACTAACAGACGATCTAAAAGAAATATCTGAAACATTGAGAGCCCAGTATGAATCGGTCTTCAGTACCCGAAAAAGTGACAAAGCGATACCTGACATAGATGCATTCTTCAAAGAGAAATTGCAAGGAGAATGTATAACAAACTTTGATTTTACCCCAGAAGATGTATCGAGAGTTATAGGACAAATGAAATCACATTCAGCTGCAGGTCCGGACAAATGGAACGCACTATTAATTAAAAACTGTAAAAATGAAATAGCTACACCCTTATACTGGATATGGAGAAGATCCCAAGACACTGGGGAAATACCGAGCATCTTGTAAAGAGCAAACATTGTCCCTATATATAAAGGAGGGGATAGATCTCAAGCAAAGAACTATAGACCAGTGTCATTGACGTCCCACCTCACCAAAATATTTGAAAGAATAGTTAGAGAGAAAATCTATGACTTCTTGGAGACACTGCAAAGATTCATCGAAAATCAGCAAGGATTCCGATCGGGAAGATCATGCCTATCACAACTAATAGAGCATTATAACAATATCCTAGATGCACTTGAAGGCAATGAAAACTATGATGTCATATACACGTATTTTGCTAAAGCTTTCGACAAATGCAATCATGGTATAGTAGCACATAAAATGAAACATATGGGAATAACAGTCAAAATGGGAAAATGGATCTACAACTTCCTCAGAGAACGACTACAGGTCGTCAAAATTCAAAGTGTATCATCATCAGAATCAGAAGTACGCAGCTCAGTACCACAAGGTACAGTGCTGGCCCCACTCCTGTTAATTATCATGCTAACAGATATGGACAGTGGAGTAAACAACAACAGTATAGTAACATCATTGCAGACGATACAAAGATCAGCAGAAAAATCAACAATGCAAATGAAGAGGAGGCCTTGCAGAGGGACACGAACAAAATATATAAATGGTCAGAAGACAACAATATGACTTTCAACACCGAGAAATTTCAGCTCTTGAGATATGGTAGAAATGAGGAACTTAATCAGCCTGCATATTATGCTCCAGATAGACAGGAAATTCAGAGAAGTACGAAAGCGGTCGACTTGGGGGTAATAATGACCGATGATGCCAAATTCAAGACACAAAATCAGATAGCAATAAACAAAGCAAAAAGAGTCGCGAGACAGGTACTAAGAACGTTCAAAAGGAGGGACAAGATAGAAATGATTCCTCTGCTGAGAACACTGATCATACCAAAACTTGAATACTGCTTAGTTTTGACGTCCCCATATAAAAAGGAAGAAATTAATAAACTAGAAGAAACGCAGAGACATTTCACAGCCAAGATTGATGGCTGCAAAGAACTCAACTACTGGGAAAGACTACGTAAACTAAATCTGTACTCCCTGGAAAGAAGAAGAGAGAGGTACACCATAATCTACATATGGAAAATGATCGAAAAACTGGTACCGAACCTCAAACTAAGCCCAATTACCATCCAAACAACGCTGAAAAATAGGAAAAGCAGAATGTGTAGTGTTCCCAAATTAAAGGCCCGACAATGGACCTCCTCAACACTGAAGGAAAATAAGTTGGTTGTCAGGGGGGGGGGGGGCCAAGACTTTTTAACCAGCTTCCAAAGGACCTCAGAAACGTTACAGGGGTCAAAGTTGAAGTCTTCAAGAGAAGGCTAGATGCCTGACTCAGGACGGTACCAGATGAGCCGGGTGTACCTGGTTATGTGCGGTGGAGAGCGCAAGAAAGCAACTCACTCCTCCACCAAGACAGGACTAGATGCGAGGCCACCAGCTTGACCTTCGTGTGAAGAGAGACCGACGAACGGACCCCAAACGAGGTAGCACCGTTTTCCTATAAGTGAAGTGAAGACACAGAGTTCGGGAGTTCGAATCCTGATGCATAGGCCGATCTAGGAGGAGAGTCGGCGACGTTTGAACTCCCCTTCAATTTCTTGCAAGTGCCCTTTTTTCGAGTGCAATTGCTCTATTTGAATGATGTGTATGCCTCTGAAAACAAATTTTGTTTTTGTAAATAGATCATGGGTATTTTATTCAAATTCTAGGTTGAGTCTTTATCCGTATACGTTGTACTTCCAAATTTGTAGTTGTAATGGTTTTCATTGGTGCCCTTAGTACTGGTGCAGCCATATCACTATTTTTATCTTATTCTGATAGTTCTTTTAATTGGTAAGACATTTGTAATTGTTTGAAAAATTTTCTGTGATAATTGTTGTACCCAAATTAGATTTTTATTTTGTATCATATTTGAATGAGACCGATCAAATAAAACAATACAGTTGATTTTAACTCACTCATTGGTGGTCTGTTTTAAGAAAAAAAAGTAATGTGCCCTTTTTATTTTAGGGGCGCCCTTTTTACTTTGTAATCCCCTTCCCCTTACTGAAATGCCTAGATCCGCCCTTGCGATGATGCTGGTAATAATACGAGAGTTCAAGCAATGGGGTTGCATTATACATGGCTGGCCTGAGCACTGTGTCAGTTTCTTACCCTCCTGACTAATTACACTGTACAACAAATTTTCGGTTGAGAAAAAAAACGGGAATAACATTCGGTCATTCTTAATATTTCGAGTGTGCTGATTTCAAATCTGTAAATAGTTTTTTTCTATCACGTCACGTTTTTTTGTAATGACTGCTTAAATTCTTCATACCAAAAAATAAGAATATATTGATAAACAGATAGGCTTTATCATATGGAACAGTTTAATTATTGCTATACTTCAACATATATGCTCAAAATTAACATAAAACTCTCGTATTATACTGTTTTCAACTGATTATTTGTATTTATGCTGGCGTTTGTGTGATGCTTCTGGTTGGTCACGCTTTAAATTCCAGCAGAAATCGGCGACCATAGCAGGACTCCATTCCCTTTGTATCGGCTTTCCAGTGTGGCTATATCCTGGTGGAATCTCTCCCCGTGTTCGTCGCTAACAGCAGATGCATTTTCCGGAAAGAATGAGAGATGTGAATGCAAAAAATTAATTTTCAATGACATCTTACATCCGAGACGTTGGTATGAGTTGATAAGTTGATCCACAAGGGCAGCATAGTTGTCGTATTTAGTCTTTCCTAGTAGACCGCTGCACACATTTTTGAATGCACGCCAGGCTGCCAACTCAATCAACCTCATCCATCACCGCTTCAAAGTGTTCGTCTAGCATGAGTTGGCGAATTTGAGGGCCGTCAGCAGATCTTGGCATCACTTATTCGATCTTGGCATCACTTATATCATTGAGGGCCGCCAGCAGATCTTGGCATCACTTATTTGATCTTGGCATCACTTATTTGAGGGCCGCCAGCAGATCTTGGCATCACTTATTTTTGGGAATTTTTCCTTTAGATATTTGAAGGCAGCAGAGGCGTAACTAGGGTTGATCGCGCCCAGGGAAAATCAATAAATGGTGCCCTTAAAACCAGTGTTCTTTAAAATTCTGGCTGAATTCTTATAATGGTACTGAAACTGGTTACTCGTAATAATACTGCTAACAAAATATACTTTTAAGAAGAAGTTTATTTTATGACAAATGAAAATGAAAAACAGTTATATACATATAAAACTGTACAAAAATATGTAAAAATAAATTGAAATGAAATGAAAATACAATTCATAAAAATTATTTTTACAGTTTATACTTTAATGTTTTTCTATCCATAAACATAACCGCGTATATTTACTATTAAGGTTGATATTAAATTCCTATTAATACAATTTAATTTTATAGAACCAAAGTATGGTTAATTATTTGCCGAATTACAACAGAAACAATTAATATATGTACAAGGAGAGGCATAACTTTTCATGAGAATACACTTTGATGTTTTCTTGAATTTTACTGAATTACCGATAGCAGAATTAGCAATTAAAATATTAGATACTAACAAAAATCATTCCAATTATATGGTACTTTAAAAGAAATGCCTTGTTTGCACCTATTATTTTTGGCTCTTTTAATGAATAATTTGGAACTTCACACTAAACATGTATTTTTCTTACTTTTGCTGATGCAAACTTATCAATAATGTAATCAAAATTTGTTATTTCAGTTTCCTCACGTTCAATGCTGAGCAAGGCTAAAGCAGAAAGTCTTTCTTGGTCCATTGAAGCTCTCAAATATGATAAGATCAATGTTAACTTGCTGAAAGATCGCTCACAGCTGGCAATTGAAATTGCAATAGTGAGCATTATCTGAATAGCTACTCTCAAATTTGGAAAAACATTTTCATCTCCATACTAAACAATAAACTTGTGGAGTTCCTCAGCTTTAGAAATCTGAACATTTGGGCGACTTTTCAGAAGCATCTTACAATCCAGGATTTCTTCATAAAGCTCAAAGCCGTCAATATCATTGCTATAAAACTGTCCAAGGTTGAGACAACTTTTCTTTAAGATATTTACGTCATGACTACTGTTGCTTTCATTTGAGTCAAACAATAAATCTTGCATCAAAAGAAATCCAAATTTTGAATCCAAGTCATGGAGACGGACAAATCTTTCTTCCACTTCATTATGGAGACGATCAATAGTTTCTTTCATTATTCTCATCATTTCTTCTTTCGCAGTTAACCCTACATCCTTGGCTTTTTCACCAGGCATTTGTTTCTTCTTTATGGGGCGTCTTTCTACTTGAATATCCCATTCATCACACAGTTTCAGCCCTGCTTCAAGTGATTCACTGGCCAATGATTCTCGACTGCTTAAAAAATAATCTTGAAGGGCTTTCAAATCATAAGCAGCATCATGAAAGTTCATGGTATGATCTTGGAGTCGTTTTTGAACACCATCAATCCGAACAAGAATTTTGTTCCAAAATCCAAGCAAAGCCAAGAAATGAAAAGTCAAAATTTGATTCAGCACCTGCCTTGCATCACCTCTTGTATCAGCAGTTTCATTTTGATCATCAACCATGCTTTGGAAGAGTTCCGCTATAATATCAAAGTATTCATGAACAGGCTTCACAGCCTCTGTTCTGGAACTCCATCGAGTTTCAGATTCAGATTTGACAACTATTGGTATGGCATCTTTCAGCTTTTGCCAACGGAGAGTTGAACGTGAAAAGAATGAATAAAGCGACTGAATTGCACCAAAAAAAGTCACCATCACTGCATCATGGTTAGCAGCACGCACTCCAACCAAATTGAGAGAATGATTATCGCAGTTTACAAAAATAGCTTTGCTATTTTTTTCAATAATTCTCTGTTGAACACCACTTTTATAACCAGCCATAACTGCAACATTGTCATAGCATTGAGATCGACAGTCTTCTAACGGCATTTTGTCTTTTTCCAGTTGTTCCAAAATCACTTCCACAATGTTTTCAGCATCCTTTCGTTTTAATTGGATAAATCCAAGAAAAGACTCTTTTATAAAAATTGTTTTCTCCTGAAAATCAATATCAACATAACGAACTGTTTCTGCCATTTGCTCTCGATGTGCTTGATCTGAAGTAGAATCAAACATGAGGCCAAAATATTTGGCCTTATGAATGCTCTGTAACAATTTCTGGCGAACAGTAGAAGCCATCAACTGAATAAATTCATTCTGCACTAACGGAGATAAATATGATGTTCTTCCAGGGTGCTTTTCCACAATACTGAGATGTTCTTTCATGACAGGATCAAACCTTGCCAACAATTTTAATAACCCAAGAAAATTTCCAATATTGCTTTCCTCTTCCTGTCTAAGGGATTCCTTGTGACCACGCAATGCAAGGTTCTGAGTTGCTAAAAATTTTATGCAATGGAGAATTCTGTGGAGAACATCTCGCCATTTTTGTTTTTCTGTTGCAATTTGAGCTTGAAGCTCTACGTCAATGATTCCTCTGCTTTCTAAAAGATTTCTTTCCATTTCCTTCCATTGGGTGAAGCAGTATCGATGATTTTTTGCATTTTCATGGGTGCTAAGCCTTTCTGGTGCTTTCCAATGATTGAACCCATTTTCTTGCTCCAATGAAAACTGATTGTCAATTTGAGAAAATAGTAAACAACAAAAGCAAAAAGCTGCTTTCTTCTCTGGAGAATAAACAAGCCATGAGCGCCAAACTTCTTCTCCACATCCATTTCCCAACTTTCTTTTAAACCATCTTTCATTCATTGATCGGGTTTGTGTGGGAACAAATGGCCCTTCACTATTTTGAAAATACTTCGAACCCAGTGTGACCATTTCTGTCCTCAGGGCATCTGATAAAATTACTTTTTTTGATATTTTATCAAACTCCAAGAAGCCTATCAAAGTTTTAGTATCTTCTGGCTTCTTGAAAGATACTTTTGGTTCTTGAAAGACACTTAATTCTCCTTCTGATACATTGGCGGGTTGGTCAACACTCATATCTGATGCAGTTAATGCTGATGAAGGACCAGCTTGTTGCTGTTCAAGAAATGACATCATAAAGCCACTTGACTTTTTAGCTTCTGCTTCTTGCATTTTTCTTTTCTTCCTGCCTTCTGCTCCACTCAGCTTTTTTCGGACTTTTCGGTATCGGCAATGTTCGCTTCATGGTAAAATTTTCTAGAGAAAGAAACAAAAAAATAGAATAAATTAATAATTCATAATAAAATTCTAATAAAAATAGAATGAATTAATAAAGTTAAATGAAGTTAAAAATCTGAAATTCATGGAAATTCGATGGCTAGAGATATGGTACCGGTACATTTCCAAAAGAGCATGTTTTTACTCTTAATTTTTTTTTTTTTAAATCATAAAAATGGCGCCCTCCCAAATTTGGCGCCCAGGGCACGCGCCCCACCTGCCCCACCCTAGTTACGCCACTGGAAGGCAGGCTTATCCTGTTTCAACGCCTTTACAAATTGTTTCATCAGCCCTAGTTTTATGTGAAGTGGCGGCAAGATAACCTTTTCCTTTCGTACTAGTGGTTCGTGAATAACATTGTGAGATCCAGGTGAGGAATTGTCTCGCGGCGGCCATACTGAGCGTGTGTAGTGTTCAGACCTTGCTCGGTTATCCCACTTGCATAGGAAACGCATGTATTTCGTATAGCCAGTTTGCAATCCATTGAAAATAGCCACAACCTTCAAATCTGCGCAGATAAGCCATTCATGTTCATTATATTTTATACAGTCCAGAATAAAAGCAACATTGTCATACGTTCGTTTCTCTCAAGACGACTGAATGAGCGATCGGAACAGAAGGCATTGTGTTCCCATTGTGTAGCAGTACACCCTTAACACTGTACAGAGATGCATCAATGAACAATCTCCACTGATTCGGTTCATAGCACAAACCCAGAGCATCGAACAGACCATGTATATCAATGCAATAACAAAGACTGTTCTTCATTGTGAAATATTCCTGCAAATCCAAGGAGCGCTTTCGGAATGCTGTAATTCGTACGTCTTCCGCCAGCAGATTCCATTCTTGTAGACGTGAGGCCAGCAGTTCACTTTATTGCTTGGTAAGTATTAAATCATGGACCAAATCATTGAGTTCAGGCTGCGTGATGAGATGTTGTTATTTCTTGGACTCGACTTGAGCTTCATAGCATTCGCCGTCTGATTCCGATTTGTCAGAGTCTGTGTTATCGGCTTTTTCCCCTTTCAAATTTGACGTATATTCAGAAAAATAAAAGATTCAAACCTGTGATGTTCGTTAAGCAGAAATAGCAATCAGTTGAATGATCCAGCGGCTCTCTCCATACCATTGGGACACCGAATCCCAGACCAGGACTGGTGCCTTTGAACCATGCAGATAACGAGCTTGTACCTCTCACACAGCAGATATGAGGCGCCCAGTGCTTGTCCTGATCACCAACCTTGCATGCGAAGTATAATTCATAAAGCTTTTTCACATGAGAAGTCAACTTCCTTTTATACCGTTTTAACGTTAATGTCCCACAAATATAACAAAAACTGTCTGGCGAATTTTTGCACTCTCTAGGCATTGTAGCATAACATCAATAAAAACCTGTAAAATAAGAAAATGATAGATCAATTGCAGTGTTATTTTCATCTGCGCATATAATTAGCCATAAAAATGACGATCTCGTTTCCGTTTTTTTTTTCACTGTTGTACAGTGTTATTATTACACCTGGACGATTAGAAATTCCAAATTATTTACCATTTAGCTATTGAACTTATTACGTCAAATTTAATTATATTCAACAGGTATGAACTGGAATTTGACTCCGTTGAAACTCGCTCAGGTATGGATTGAATAGTATAATGTTGTGAGCACTACACATTCGTCAGTTAAATTGACCAGTTACCCACTGAATATTTTACATTTTCTTTAGTTTATCATAACGTTTTCTATCATTAGGAAGAGTTTATGGTAACTCATATTTTTTATTATTACTGTAGAAGAGCCATTTTTGGTTTTCTCAGTGTTAAGGAGACGAGGTGCAGTCGCTCTTTGTATAATAAAACTTATTATATATGACTACTCTACTATATAGTTTGAGTTAGGTTTTTATTATTTTAGTCTTTGATTGTAGTTAAGTAAATTGAGGAAACTAATTATAGTGAGACAAATTTATCATTATGCCTCAGTACATAACCAATGACTGACATAAACCTCTTGTGATGAGAATCACCAATTAGAGATATCGTATCATATTTTTGTTTTGTCACTCTATAAACTTGTGTAATCTTACATTTGAGTGTTTTCCCCTGGAGACACGGCCGAATTAAGAATTAATCCCCACCTTCCTCGTGGTGTCGTAAAAGACCACTGTACGAGGACCTCCATCTCGCTGTATTTAACAGAATTGGAGACTGGGCTAAGGTCCTCATCTTTATAAAGATACTGTTCCACGACAACGAAGAAATCTCGGACTTGGACAGCTCGCCCTCTATCGCTGCCTTCAGAAATATTTGTAGGCTCGTCTGGCAATGTGAAATGTTAAAGGTATAAATGAGGATGCAAAGAGAGTGAAGACAAGAAGATTTGTGGAGACGGACGTGGGGACTTACCACTTAGGTTTGTACAAAGCAAACCTGAAAGGGAATAGCGATGTGGAGTGGAAAATAATTAAAGTTGTGAAATCGTGTATAGAAGGAGGAAGAAAAGTTAAGAGGGATTATGCTTTGCCAATGAAAGAGAATGAATAATGGTAGAAGTGTGAAAAATGTGTATAATAATGAGCGCAAAGGTGTGAGAAATAAAGGAAAACCGCATAAAAGATGGAAAGATGTAATTATTAAATGTATGAATAAGCATGGCGTTCCTATAAGTGTGACACAAGAGTTAACGAGAGACGGAGAGGAAGAATGAAAGCGGTTTTTGAGTAGGTAGTAATGGTGGGCTTTAATATTGATGTGAAATGGAAATATTTGTAAAACTTTGAATCGAGTTAACTTTGGTATGGCACTACGGGCAGGTATCTCTGTACACGAATATATTAGGGCTTGGAGATTAAAAGATTAATAATTCCATTCATGTACTCCGCAATGTATTACTATTGTCGCTCTATGGGAGAGGTGTATGATATCAGAGTCAGATTCGTATCCTTTCTTTTAGGTGGTTTCAGCCAGGAAATGACGACTTTGCCCTCTCCTTCACTGGTTCTGACAATCAGTAATGAGGGCCAAAAACTGGCACAACGCTCAGACCAACTAATGCGGCCCATTTAGCTAACTCCTGCATTATTATTTCCAGACCCATCGGGAGTGGAATCCCCTACTTCAGTGTCTTCCTATTACTTAGGCCGGCTGCACACAGGATCGTCTTGCGACTGACGACTGACGACTCAAGTCGTCAGTCGTGAGTCGCAAGACGATCCTCCGTGCGGCCGGCCTCATAGGGCAACGATGTTACCCGTTGAACTTCGGACGCTACGCTGTTTTTTATAGTTCTTCATTTGTTTTGTTCTAAAATATTTTTTAGCTACTTAATAATTACGGATGTTCTCATGAAATTAACATATAATTTAAGAAGACTTTTAATAACAAGTTTAACTTTTGAGAATAGCTTTCAGTTAAAATCAATTAAAAAATGTTCAAATGTCGAACTCCTTCGAACGAGTTTTCTGAATATTGTGATTACGTTAAGCAGTAATTTTTGTATTATTTGCCAGTGATACTTTATTAATTTACTATTATAATTTTTAATTAAAAGAGCCTCCAACGCAACCTAAAACTGCAGATTTAATAAATTTTGTGTTTTATCATCAACGAAATTGTCGGAAAGAATCTTGCATTGCCGAATCGAGAGTGTGATCCAAATGATGAACTTACAGTATTTCAGTTGGTTTGCTCCCATTCAAAGTCATTCCCATTCTCATCCACGGCTTTCCCACTTTGGTCCAGGTTAGGTTAACTTAGGTTAGGTTAGGTTAGGCTAATGTTATGTTATGTTAGGTTAAATTAAGTTAGGTTAGGGAATATTAGCTATTCCCATTTGGGCCTTAGCTCCTTTACCACGGATGGGAATGAAAATGACAATGAATGGAAAGTAACCATTTCAATTTACCAAAATTTTTTATTACAGGAATGAACAACACGTTTCATCAGCATAGATTACACAGGTCAAGAAAAAAACTTTTTTTTTTCGTTGCCAAGGAAATTTGTACGAATTTAGGGTATTTTGGGGTTGCTGAATTCCAAAATGAAAGTAGTTTTTCCGATTTGGCTCTAGTTCTTGAGATAATGAATACCCTCAATTAATAGGAAACGTAACCATAACGCGTGCATATGGGAAACTAACGGAACATTCTCGATGGTGAGACCGAATAAAATGCCATTATGTATTTTATGTGTTTACTTTTGTATGATTTGAGACAATTTCAATGCGATTTGTAAGTAGGCTCCGCCTGAACATTAAATTTTTTGCATTTTTACGTGTTTCAATGGGGTACCAATTATCTCATAAATTAGAGCCAATCTAGCAAAACCGATGTCATATTCGGAATCAGCACCACAAAGTTACCCCAAAATCACTCTAATATGATTGGCAATAAAATGAGTGTTGACCAGTGTTATTAATGGCGTATCGTTTGTACAACACCCTTCTGTGACAGCAATATATAAATTCATTGGACTATTAATGTACTATCGGTTGCCAAGGTCAGGATACACTAAGATGTGAGGTATAAATGTGGCCAAGTGTATCCCGATCCTGGTAATCGATGGTAAACACTAACAATTGAGTTATATTAGGGCCCAGAGTCGTACTTCACATAAACAGTTGGACTAGAAGAGTTGAGAAACATTTTCTCTGTGACTTAATTCATTCGACATTTAATCCGTTCAACTATTTTCTTGTACCATCGGTTCCAAGAATCGAAATACATTGAGCGATACCTATCTTTACAAACCACTTTATCCCGACTATTCGAACCGATGGTACATTAATTTCCGTTTCTGTTCCTCGAACAGAATCTTCGTTTCTGCTCTCCTTCTACCTCTTGTCTAATTTGAGTCTTGTTTGAACGTACATAAAACAAGAGCAAAGGGGCTTGCTTTCAAACATCTACACAGTAATTAAGCTGAACAGCTTCCATAGTAGCCTGGCACTTTTCTCTCTTATTTCTCTCCACACCCTCTTTATGTAGTATAGGCCTACTTCGCACATTTGTTTGGCTGGTAACCAACCAATGGGCGGCACACTTTGAACACAATATGACCACTGAATACTCAAATGAATACCAACGAATACTCAAAAGTCAAATAAAACAATTTTTAATTTTATTTTTTTATTACAGACAACATTTAATCATTATCAATTATATTTACACCATTTAAGACATTACAGTATATTACAATGCTTTTCACAGACGTTTCAAAACATGGAAATTTTAGTTATCAGTTATAATAGTAATAATAATAATAATGATAATAGTTTATTATAATGAAGTACTTAGGTAAATAAAATGATATTTATCTTTGTATGTACAATAATTACATTATTATTATTGTTACCAATATTATAATTATAAATTATTAATAGTAATCTCAAGTGAAGCTACTCCAAACAAAATCTTATCCTAAACGCTTTTGTTCCTTACTCAACTGAAATAACAAAATAAATATCAAATAAAAAACTATTTAATACAAATTTTAATTGTAATTCTTTACAATTACTTACAAACTCCTAAAATCATATCACTATTTGCTACATAATACAAATAATAACTTATATAATAATGTATACATAATACGACCTAATTTTGTTTTATTTTCCAGACATTCAGGGTAACTCGCATTTCGTATAAAAGCTCTGGGCATCCGGGCATTGGGTACATTGTATTTGTTTATGCAAATGTGACTCAGTGCATGACATCGTTACATGAACATTTTCGAGGCGAACACATCCTATCGCGCACGTTTAATCTTCTTTACCTGGAATACGCGCCAGTCAAAGCTCATCAATGCTTAAACCACAGGAGGTACATTACTGGTGTAAGCGTGAAAAGTGTCTACAGTGCCACATGTATAGGAAATAAATAAATGCTGCTGATGGATCACTTTAATCAACATTCCAGTGCAGATGGTTCGATTATGGTGTCCTACTCTGCAAATACTGTCCCGACACGATTCATGCAAGGTTTCCCCTCTTTCAAGGATAAGGATGCCACTGATTTTCACATCTCTCTCTCTGTGTGTATATATATATATATATATATATATATATATATATATATATATATATATATATATATGCTTCAGCCTTCAATTACAACTAATCTTTTGTGATCAGGTGTATAGCCAATATTAAATATTAAATATTCTACTATGGATATTTTAATTGTATGTTCTTGTGACGTTTGAAAAGTTATTAAGCTTAATTTATGATCAGTACTTGTGAGTAAATAAGCACGTTTTGTGTAAGGCAAACCAAATTACTTTAAGCCTGATTTTAATTTTGCGCAACTGCCATTAATAAAGTATTGCAGATGCGTTACTCGCATGGTGTCTTCTGAATACAGAGAATGGCGTCGTCACGTTGAGTCAGTGACGCGTTTCTGGCTGGAAATCTCGACACGTATGAAATTATTTTAATTAATTTTAACGATATGTCATTTTTATTTTAAATTCTACAACGCAAAATAAGACTCAATATAAAATTATATATTCTGTATAATGAAATATAAAAGTTATATAAATATATAAGGAACTTAAGGTCGAGATGGTTTGTCCTAAAATACATAAAATAAACTAGGATATTATACAAATTAATATGAATATAAAATACTCGTTCACATTAAATTTATATTAAATTATTCATTTATAAATTAAATATTAAGCTTCCTTTAGCCTTTACCATCCTCAATTATCATTTTAGTACCGATGTCGGGTAATACCCGTGGCGACAAATCTCGCTATCGGATACTAAATAGCTTTGGCCATTTCCTTTGAACTACGCATTGTTTTTATTACATATTATTAATAGAAAACATTGTTTGATGCATATACTAAAATATAAATCCTAACTGGAACTACGTTGCCAAGTGCTCATGTCTTCTTTTAGTGACTAGGTTATTGTAGAAAACAATTTCCAGCAAAGACGAAGAAGGGAATTCGTGCCCCCACCTTCTCTTCCTGCAGTTTGTGGACCGCTTTTTAAGGTTATATGATTGCCTGCGGCGTTCTCTACTTTTCGAATGGCTCAACCATCGGCTGATAGGACCATCGAAGGAGCCAAACGCTCCGCAAAGCCATTTGAGAAAATAAAAGGAAAATAAGAGAAGAACAAAAAGCGAATTCCAACATTATTTCTACACTTCCGCAATCTTAACATTAGTTAAGGAATTATCTATGACAGTACTACGTCCAACTGGTAATAATAATAATCAAAATCAGACGGGAGAGACAGATACTGGCACAGCGGTCATTACGCTTACTCCTAGATTATCATTATTAAACACCACCATCGGGAGTCGAACCCCGGTCCTCAGTGTCTTCATTCCGTTTATATAAAGGAAACGGTTTTATACCCACTGAGATACGGGCAATTGGCAGTTTCAAACTGATCTCATTTAAATTACAAAAAAATCAAAATGGGAATCCTTTCATTTTATTTCTTTGTTGATGTTAATTATATACGAAATGTCTTTCCTGTATGTCACATTTTGAGAAAATTGCTCCAATTTTCATAAATTAGAAGCAAATTGGTAAATATTTTGGTCAAATGGGGGTCAAATGGGATAAATTCTTCAACGTATTGATATTATCCATCAACGTTTTGTGTATGAAATATCGTTCATATTCTTCCAAGATAAAGAGTGAAACATACATTTTTTGTAACATTGATTTAAGTGAAATATCACAAATAATAATATATATATATATATATATATATATATATATAATACTGAATGGAACTTCATATTAAATTTTGTAGGAAAACATCTTTTAACGGAATTATGAGCCAATTAATGATTATTGTCAATTGAAAATTACACAAAAAATGAAGTATCACATTCGGAATATATATATATATATATATATATATATATATATATTAGGACCAAAGTTAGAACATCTAGAGCCCCTCCACATATAAACTACGCCTACCACATTTTTAAAAAATTGTTCTTAGAGCCATGAAAGGACGTGCTGTCCTTTGGCGAAACGCAGATGACTGCAAATTTCGTCTATTTGGGAATCCTTGAAATACAAAGTTCCCACCAAATGATGGACAGAATACATTGGCTTCAAGTTTAAGAAGCTTATCACGCAATTATTTTATACGTCTTTCATGGGTGTCTAGCAAATATATATATATATATATATATATATATATATATATATATATCAGTTGTTGCTGGAGGCACATTCAATAAGGTATTAAAGAAGAGAATACTCGAAGTGAGTTAAAAAAATCGGTTTTGTGTCCCTCGAGAAAATTTTATGTCACTAAAATTCTTAAAAGGAAAAGTAATCAATGAATGCTGTGTCTCAATTATTCACTGTCGCCACAGATTAATTCCTTTACACTCTGTTGATACCACCTCCGTACGCTTGTTGTTTGAATACGGCCGTGATCTCATCAATGGAGCGCCCTCTGGTTTCAGGAACTTTCTTGATAACGAACAAGATAAATAGTGCCAGCAGAGCAGTGAACACTAAGAACACGTAGGGTCCAAGGACCTATTGGGTGAAATACAGTGAGTTAGAAAAAACGCAATTCTCGCTCTGATTTTAAAACAAAAGCTTGAAATTCCAGTCAACTCTCCGACTGCAGTTACTTTTTTATGTAGGGAGGAGAGGCCAAGAACGAGCGCCCCCCATCAAAATGCCCCCCCCCCCTATATAGCAGTTTTAAGCTTTTGAAATACAATGAATTTACGTATACTCAGTTATGCTTGCTTACACACACACACACACACACACACACACACATATATACATACATATATATATATATATAATATATATATTATATATTATATATACTATATTCAGAGGTGGGCAAAGAACAGGGCGTTCATAAAAGATCTGAACGATTTGATTCGTTAATATTTTTCATACTAAATGTGATATAAAGCATGAATCGTATGTAAGCGATAGAGCAACTAATAAAGTTTTTTCTGTACAAGACCAAGCTTGTCAACATCCATGAACTACGAATCAGGATCAGGAATGCAATAGTGATGGTCGATGCTGGCATGCTTGAACGCGCGTGGCGAGAAATTGAATATCGATTGGATGTTGTACGGACGACCAATGGCGCATATTTTGAAGTTTATTAAGCATGTATGTAAAACTTTTAGCTGTGCGGAGTCACAAGGACAAACTTGTTTCTTTGTATATTATTGGGTTATCACATTAATAAAGATTGAAATCATTCAGGTCTTTTATGAACACCCTGTACTTTCATTTGTTACTTAAGTTGAAGTACGAGTAATCTTTAAAAAATGTACTCAAGTTAAAGTAAAAGTGCACGTTATCAAAAGTACTTAAGTTGAAGTACAAAAGTAAGTGTTTTATAATGTACTTAGTACTGAAAAGTAAGAAGTACTTTTTAAAAAATGAAATAAAATACACTAGAAATATATAATAATATAAAATAAACATCATTATGGCAAACAGACTTTCTTAGGATACAGAATTAGGATTATTATAAGTAGGAATTATTATATTAAGAACTATAATTTATTATCTAATAATTTATTATAATAAGTATGTATTATGTACAAAATGTATGAGCTGAGATGGAGAGGAGCGCGCATGCGTGAAACGAGTGACGTTATCAGCTATCGAAAAAGCCGATTGGCTCCTTAATACTGTACTGAATGACTCTTCTGATTGGTTAATGAAACCCAAATGTTTTGGTAAACAAAATCTGAAATAATCCGGTTTCGGTGTCTTCCTCCTCTCACTACCTGACACTGAGAGGTGGCAGATTGAAGCGGGTTTTTGCAGAATTTGTTTACCAATTTTGAATGAAATTGTGAAGCATACAGCTGTTTTGTTACTTCATACTTTTCAGATTTTCGCAACATTGTACTTAAGTTAAAGTACAAAATTTTTCCCAAGATTGTATTTAAGTTAGAGTAAAAGTATTACAAAAAATGTACTTTCTAGAAAGTACATTCTCGAAAAAGCTACTTAAGTATATGAGGGGTCGCGCGTCTTACGGTACCTAAGCGCCAACACAGGCGAAAACGTGTTTTTGATGGATATCACTATTTTCACCCTTCCTCTATCGCGTGGTTTGGGTTATAATGACCTTACGACACTAGAAGTATGGTTGAAAACCTTATGAAGCGAACTACTTTTTTCACCTCATTCTGTGCCAGAAATCGCACCCAAAGTTCGGCATAATAAGAAAATAAAAAAATAAAATATATATAAAATATAAAATATGAAAATCTATTCCAAAAACTCATCAACATCTTCATTAGCATACTTAGAACTCTAATTTAGCCAAAAATGAACGTTCTAGCTCAATTAATAACAGAGATACTATTGCCAGAATATTGCTGAACTTTGGAGGCGATTTGTGGCGAATTTTAATTTTAGCGTTTAGGTACCGTAAGACGCGAGACCCCTCAATTATCTACTTCACTACTACCCAACTCTGTATATATATACACATGTTAATAAAATGCAGAGCAAACTGTCCACATGGACCTAAAATATGTTAGGTTAAGTTTATAGAAGCTTAACAGCTTTTGTGAAAAAAAAAATGAATAAGCGAACTTACTTGTTGAATTGGTAAGAAGCCTATTCCGACCAAAAAGGCTGCGGTCCAGTTGACTGCAACGGCAATGGAAGAAGCGACTGGTCTCGCGTTCGAAGCGAACAATTCATTAACAAAGAACCACGGGATTGATCCCGGACCAGTAGCGAACATCACTACGAACATAATGACCAACACGATAGAAGCGTAGCTGAGCCATCTGGCATCCTCCGATTGTAAGGCGAGACAGATGGTCAACAAAACGGTGTCAATCATCATACCGGCCAGACCAGTGAGCATCAAAGTTTTCTTCCAGCTCTTTCTACGAGAACCAGAGACACGACTGTCATAAGAACATTCATCGTTCCCATGGCAATCGTAGCGTACAGAGATTCATCTTCATTCAAGCCGGCTTCTTCATAAATTTTCACGGAGAAGAAAATAGCCTGTAAGTTAATGATAAAATGTATAAATAAACGTCCTTTACCCGCAAACGCCACTGTTTACTTTCATTAATGAAACTATATACAACGTTTGAAACTATACAGGGCGTCTCAGAAGTCTGAACTCAGAGGCAAAATTCACTTTTTACTTTTATTTTAACATTTGTTGAAATTGTTGCATGCCATTAACTTGCATATCAAGTCTTGACGTTTCTTAGTTTCTTCATACTGATTTTCCTACACAAAATTAATAAATAACCCTAATAGCCTATGAGTCAGACTTCTGAGGTACATGAAACAAGGCGACAAGAACCTCACGGTACTTTTGATAAACTTACAGCGTTGATACCAGAAAGTTGTTGTGCGACCATCATCATGACGGAGATCACAAGAGGAATTCTTAATGCAGGGTTGGTCAGAATTTCGCGGAGGGAGACTTTTGGCACGAGTTTTTGGGCTTCCGCTTCGTTCTGGATTTCCTCAAGTTCTTCATGAACGTTGGATGAATTACGGATCCACGAGAGAGCTGAAAAAAGCATGATTTGTATAGGAAACAGGGGTCGTACGTTGGTTATAGTCAGAAATTTAGATTCGTGTTGTTGTGATATTATAATTATTTTCTCAGTTTTACAAATGAAAAGAATTGAGATGAATTCTCTCTGTTTCTTGTAAAGTAACACAAATTCTACAGTTTGAATGTTTTTCTTCGTCTGAGTTGATTCTCTCGTTTATTATAGTAAAATTATTATGCAATACCGAGGTAGTGCACACAAAATATTTCACTAATATCTCTTTAGCAATGGTACAAAATATCGCTACTCTTAAAACAAATTTTCATTTTATCGATTTTCATATATAAATTCAAATATTTCTTCAGTGCGAAATTTTAGTAAAGGAAAGCTGATATTCAATTCCCACTAAAATGGGGCAGCAAGCTTGACCTTCGTCAGAATGAACAATTCTGGAGGAAGTAAAACTAAGGTTACCGAGGTAGTTACCCTCCGACCCCTAATAATCATTCCCCTGTTTTTAATTTATGAATATAAAGGGACACTTTTATTTCCAATATTTTTTGGTTTTTACCTCTTTGAGCTTCGAGGCGCTGTTCTTTGTTGATGAGAAGGAACTTTGGCGACTCCGGGCAAACTGGAAGCGTGCAGATTTGGTAGATGGCTGGAAGAGCGGTAAGGGCAAGGAGGAGAGGCCATAAAGTCTCCGTTCCCAAAAGAGATTCCAGACCCATCACTTGAGAAATCTGAAACACGATCAATAGTTAGAGTAAACTTCTTATTTAACAAAATAGCAAAAATAATTTAGGAAAAACTTCCATTTTTCCTCATCAGATCAGTCATTGGTTAGCTAAACAATTAAATTTTATAGAATTAAAATATAATGTCGATTGTAAGTTAAAAAATTAAAACAAAGGTGATTTGCGGCTAAAAGACATTCGAGTAAATATTGAAATTAAGTTAATTAAAACATACGTGTGATTTGCTGTTAAATAAAGAATGTATATCGTCTCACTGGTTGTATACTGCTCAGCCTCAGATTACATGCAAAGGAGAGAGAGAGAGAGAGAGAGAGAGAGAGAAAAGAAAAATATTGGGTTCTCACCAAAATTGAAATTGTAACGACGAGCTGGTAAACAGTACCAATAGCTCCTCTTAAATTGGTAGGCGCTATCTCAGAGAGGTACATGGGAGCGAGTCCAGCGTTGAGACCATTGTTGATGCCAATTATAAATCGACCGATCACAACCATTTCCCACGAACCAGCCAACTTGCAAAAACCGAAGAATATTGCTGCGATGAACGCGAATATGTTGTTAAGTAGCAAACCTCCCTTTCGACCATACCTGTTTCAAAAACAAAATGACAACAATATTTATTAATTATTATTATATTAAATAAAAGTACAATTCTAATTAAAATAAAGAGAGGAAGGTTCGTTACCACCATCATTTGGTTCATTTCACGTTTTAATTATTATATGATGATTACAAGGTTTATGGACTTAATTTAAAAATAGATAAAACTAGACAGCAGTAATTAACTTGAAATTAACATAATTTTGTATACACAAAGATCCCCGGGAACAAAATGAGGACCTAAAAATACTGGAACATACTAATTTACGTGCGAAACCTTACAACCAATGCATATGTTTATATTAGGACACCACCAAACTAAAATAGGGGAGATGTTTCATGCTGTCGGTGCTCGCGGCATATTCCCTTGTACTCGTGATCGGTGATCGAGTGATAGCAGAGTCAGACTGTGGTCGCAGAGACACAGACTGCTCAAAGTCTTAGACTTCCACATGATACGGTTCACAATATAATTGCGGAAGTTTGCGCGATGCAAACATGAAACAAACTTTTCGACGACCAGTAAGACCGTCAATTGTTAGAGAGAACCAACAGGGCCGTTGTTCGTCAGGTGAGGTTGATTCCATGCGCGAAACTTACAGACATCACCACCAGGCACCACACACCACACACAGCTCAGTAGTATTTCCATAAACTTGATTACAATGGACACCTGGTTAATCGCAATCGTTTCCTCACATGAGCAAATATAAAATGCAGCTTCAGTCCAAGCAAATGATCCACAAAACCACTCCTTTCTCAGACAAGTCTCAGCTCCATCAGTAGACATTAAAACGGACCCACATGAATGTGGACTGTCCTTCTTACAGCCTACAGTACAGTATCGAGGTTTTTCGTTATGGTTGGGTCAGCAACTTGGGATGCTAGAGGCACAGGCACGATATTTACCGAGGACGTCTGAATTTCAGGGAATACATATGCATCCTTGAGAATCATCTCCTTCCATTGTTTCATCAAGAAAACTCCAGTTTAATACGCATGTACTGCACAAAGACTGTGCAATTTAGCTGCCATAACCAGTGTTATGGCAGCTAAATAAAACTCAAACGTACACGGAACACAAACTCTGCTTTTCCACAATGTTATTAAACTAGGTTCCAAACATAATTAGGATTCCAGAGGGATGGGAACTTTCCGGGAACTTTGGACTCTTTCCACGGGTAATTTTGGGAATTTTGAATGCGTCGGGAATTTGGGGAATTTTCAATTTTAGGTCATTTTTAAAGCTTATTAGATATTTTTCTGGGCAGTAAACAGTAAATTATAACATATTTAAGCATTTTCACCCCTAAAATAGAAGTTCTGGTTTCTTATATCAATTGTTTTTATTGAGTTCAAGTAGTTTGCTGGGAATATACACGTGGCTAAAAATATGAATTTGAAATTAGTTTGTAGGAAATTCACGTTTTAATATTTACTACTTAGTAAGATTTATTTTTACACGGGGAGTTTCCATTTTAGCATTGTAGGAATTTATTTCTTGTGAAATAATTTGGGGTTAAAAGAAATTTGAAGGAATGGGGTCTCCCATTTCAGCATTTCCAACTCCACGCTACTGCCAGATGTCACTATAATATTTTTATTTATGAAAATAAAAAGTTTTTGAAAATTCCTCAAATTCCTCAAGGTTTCCGAAAATTCCCAAAAATTCCCATAATTCGCAGCATAAAATTACCATTCTGAAAATTTCCGGGAATTTCACAACCCCTAAGCACAACCTCAGTGAACTTCAATGAATATCTATCCAGCAGATTCCTAGTTATTTCATCTTGAAACTCTCTTTGAAGTATAGGTCGGTAGTAAAAAGTAAAGCAAAATACCCAACACATTTTAAATCTAAAGAGGCGCACATTTATTTCAGGAGGATTCTCTAGTAATTTTCTGGGCAGTTCCGATGCTTTCCCACCATTTGAAAATTATCTTCACTCTCTGTCTAACTGTTCTTTCCTTCGTTTGGCTTCTGAGGATGGACAAAGGCAAATTCCTCAATTGAGAACTTTTCTGTCGCTAAAAGAAAAGGAACATACCGTTCAGAGAAGAATCCCGTCAAAGCGCCGCCAATCATACCCCCGATGCAGTAAATGGAAACGACCCACGAGATGATCCAAGTCGAGCCGGTCTCGGTCAAATATTCCTCAGTTCGGTTGTAGGTTGTGCTGTTCAACCACTCTCCCATGAGCTGTTAAAGAGAAAGAGAGAGAGTCAAATCGTGTTATCCGCATCGGCGACCATTATTTCTCTTATAAATAGAGAAAATGAAACACGCATCAGTCATTGGAATCCGTCTCTCAAAAAACTAAAAAATTAACGAAATTTAAAAAGAAATTTAGGTTTCGGATGTTGCATAGGGATGGAACTAGAAAAAAAAATGACTGCTACTTATCTCATCCGCAGAATTATTAAAAAAAAAAATAATGTATTTTATTCCAATGTAATTTTTATTTCCTTTGTAGCGTTATTTTAAACAAACAAACCAATTTATTCTCATAAACCAATTCACGCTTATAGTCCTTAACCTCTTTCAAATCAGGACGACATTGGGATTAATTTAGGACCCGCATCGTTGACTTCGAACCTACTACTGCATAGGTCTTGTTTAAAAATCTATTTATCCTGTTAAGAACGAGAGCTGAGACTGCGCTCGAAATATTGGAACAATTAAGGAGAATTGGAGATAAGTGATGCTTTCGAACACAAACCAGGCTACTGTTTCGCTTGTCATGTATTGCTCGCTTGAAATGCGCATTTGGTTTCTCAAATATCCTCACGTAATATGTATATCTGTTTATTAAAGAGAGTGTAATTCACATACCAGTGTTCGAGCGCATATATATATATATATATATATATATATAGCAAACAACCACAGGGAAAAGGAAAAAGAAACACGAAATCCGAGCGCTTTCGTGATATATTCACATCTTCAGGGAAAAACAAGTAATAGCAAACTCCTATTACTTGTTTTTCCTGAGGATGTGAATATATCACGAAAGCGATCGGATTTCGTGTTTCTTTTTCCTTTTTCCTTTTTCCTGTGGTTGTTTGCTTATTAATAAGATCACGTGTTATTCTGTGATTTTACTGCATATATATTAGTGATGTAGCGGATGTAATTTTTTTCACATCCGCGGATGCGGATGAGGATGTTTGATTTCAACATCCGCGGATGCGGATGTCTACATTTTCGTTATTTTTTAGGATATATTCGAGATTTGTTGTGTTTAACGTATATAATAAGTTATTATATAGAGAGAGCTGTAGCTATAATGTAGTATAATTGATTAATTGTACAATAATTGCTGTACTTTTCTCTGAACATATAAAATAATATCAAGCATCTAACTAATATAGAAATCAATTAGTGAATTCGTCTGCAAATAAATTCGTTATATTTTGTTGAGTTTCAGCCACAATTAGAAACCATAATTGTGTTACCAGGATGCGGGACGTGAACCCAACTCAAATGCACCCCACCGACCTCTTTCCCCAACCTCCACCCTTATAGAAAGAGATCTTTAATTAGCTTGATAACTATTTATATTAAGTTTAAAGTTTTATTAGGCATATTTATAAATGAGTAATTAAAATAAAGTAAACTAAGATGTTCATCGTTTAATGTTCAAACTTAATTATAGGAAGGTTATGCTTAAGGAACATTAATTTTTCTGCCTTTTCTGCTGCCAGTCTGTTTCTCTTTTCATCATATATTAATCCAGCACTGCTAAATAATCTCTCGCTTGGTACGTTTGTTGGAGGACAGGCTAAATGTTTCCTTGCGAGTTTACTCAAGTATGGATAGATATTCTGCGTATTTTTCCACCAACTAATAGGATTGTCACATGCAGCCAGGCGTTTTTCTTGGTGATAGCTCTCGATCATTTTCACTACATCTTTTGACATCCCGTAGGTCTCGTCATTGCTGCTTGACTCAAGAAACTGAGAGACAGATTCTGTGATAGATTTGCTTGTTGAAGGTGTTGGTTCTGTCACTGAAACTTTTATTCTTTTGGTGGGTGGCGAAGCGACAGATTCAAGAGATTGAAGCTCTTCAACTGCTTTGCCAAGTGATGATTTAACTCGTTCTAATGTACTAGGTGAAAATAACTTAGCTTTGTAACGTGGATCTAAGTAGGTTGCAAGAGAGTAACTTCATACAAGAACAGCCTCTCGTCTTGTCGCTTGCATCACTTTTGCGCACAATGAACTAGTTCTATTAATATAGTAGAATTTGATAATTTCCGCTTATTAATGACATTTTATCTCAACGGTCCACATCCGCACGACATCCGCAGTCCAAAGTGCGGATGCGGGTGCGGATGCGAGAAAATGTGCGGATGTTCCGCGGATGCGGATGTGACCTACATCACTAATATATATATATATATATATATATATACACCTTCAAACTTCTGTTTATATATAATTGTCATACGCATACAACTTAACTTCCCTTCACATAAAGGGAACGTACAGAATATTTTTGTATAGGGTGTCCCAGAAGTCTTGGAAGAGTTTTATTTGGCTATAACGTTTTTCTTTTTTGATTAATTTATTTCTTTTTCTTTTTCAATTAAAGTAGCCTTGCTGCGATTAATGAAAGGGGAATCTTGGGCAGTGCAACGAAGAGTGGCTATTGTGGAACTTTATTTGGCAGACAACCCTTCCATTCCATCGTTGCCGCTCAAAGAGCTTTTCGATTAAAATTCAACGCACGTTCCGCTCCTTCTGATCGAGCTATTCGACGGTACGTCGCTAAATTTCGTATGGGAAAGGGTCAGGGAGACGAACCATGGACTGGGCGTCCTCGGACAAGCCGAAGTCCAACTCTGGTTGAGATGGTTCGTGAAAGCGTTGAGGAAAATCCACATCAGTCCGACGACGCAGCCAGGAATTAAACATTTCAAGAAGTTTCTTACATCGAATTTTAAGAGAGGATATCAATCTTTACCCGTACAAAATTCAAATTGCTCAAGAAATTAAACCACAAGATCAGCAGAGTCGGATAACGTACGCTAATGCGATTTTAGATTTACGCAATGAAAATGAAGATTATCACCAGATATTAAATTTGTAATTAAAATCGCAATAAATATATTTTCAAGTGTTACAAACCTTTTTTTATTTGATCCTCAAACAAAAAAGTTATAGCCAAATAAAACCCCTCCAAGATTTCTGGGACACCCTTTACACGTTCATTCACAATATACTATCCAGCAACAGTCTTAATCTATCTATTATTAATCAATAATAATAATAATAATAATAATAATAATAATAATAATAATAATAATAAATGGTGGCTTTAAGTTGACCACTAATTATCGGAGAAAAAAAATTAATTTCAAGATTCTTACCGTGAGTGGAGCGTTAATGACACCCAAGTTATAGCCATGCTGGAATGCTGATCCAAGGGCAGCCGCACAAACAGCAAACGCTAGTCGGGGATTCACCCCCTGTGAAAGAAAAAAAAGGTATATTATTATTTATTTATTTAAAAGCCATTGACGTATATATCTTAGAAAAGACAAGCTCAAATTCGACCAACTTAACCTAACCTAAGCTAAGCTAACCTTAGGGCGTTTGCAAAATAAATTTTGGAAAAAAAGGGTCGCAATATTTTCGATAATTCGTCCATAATCAAAGGACATGAGTATAGTATAGCAGAATATAACTCAGAAGGTGAATAAGTACCTGTTACCGTCGCCACAAAAATGAATACGACAACACATTTCAGTGACTTTACTTCTCTTAAATGTATTTACAGAATTACTTAAGAGTTTACAAAGTTCATTTTAGTAATATATATATATATATATATATATAAGACGCCGTTTATAGTGTCCAACTCGGTGCCAAGCCAAAAGGACACTATATCCGAGAGACACTATATCCACAGTTTGGTCTCTCGAGGGTTGCAAGGTTGAAAATAGTGAATATGTACCGTATATCAATATATTTACAATATAAACACCTTTATTATGCAATTTCTCATTAAAATTGTTTTTACAATTCAACTGAAACATCAAAACTATGTTCATTTTACATTAAAACAAAACATTTTCCTTCCATGGCCATCTAGTAAGCCTGTAAACAGCACGGCATCACAAATATAAGTGTAAACTAGAGATACCAAGTAGACTATACTAGCTGAAAAGAGACACTATAAGCGTAATCAGAGACACTCTATCCATAGCAATTACCATGTAAAAGTAACTGTTTCCTAGTTTTGAGACACTATAAGCGGCGAGACACAATATTGGGGACACTAAATCCGGCGTCTATTGTATACGATAGTTAAAGAAAGCCAGCAACTATAGTGATACTAGAAAAGACTATCGTAACTTTCGGCGTGGCACAAATAGAATAAAAGTAAACTCTTCTATTCATTGCCCTAACTACGTAAGCTAGTCAGTCCTTTATGCCAAGTAGAAGCGCCAGATTCATCACGTGTTGGAATACCGCCACAGCTTGTCATTTTATTTTAATATATATATATACATATATAAATAAAATGAAGTACATATGACAAAGCAGTTTGATATAAAGAGTTTGTTTTTAGTAAATTATCAATAGTGACTGTATGTTGAAAGACTAACACAAAAGCCTTTATGAAAGGAAACAAGAATTTGGGTGTTCTTTGTACACCCAAATTTTTGTGTCTTTGCATATATATATATATATATAGGGTGGCGCAAAAGTCAGGAACCATAGGCACATTTTAATTTTGTGTTTTAATATGTGTTTTGTTCTTTTCAGATTTGTTGTTGAACCTATGGCACAGAAATTGACAATAGATGAACGGGTGGAGATAGTTTTAATGTGTGCGAGGCGTGGTAACACACACCGATCAGTTGCTACTGCTTTTAATGACAAACACCCTGAGAGGCCGCCAGTTGTTCAGGCATCAGTTGGAAAACTGTTCACTCGCTTCAAAGAAACGGGAAGTGTTCATGATCGGCCGCGTAGTGGCCGGCCAAAAAGTTCAACCGATGCAGCAACATCGCTAACGGTACACAATCACCTTGAAAACAGCCCACGTAAGTCCTTAAGAAAGTTATCCCAGGAAACGGGTGTCTCCAGAAGGTCCATTCAACGAATTCTTACAACAAATCGTTTCCACCCCTACAAAGTCCAACTCGTTCAGGAACTGCACGGTGACGACACAGACCGTCGTGTAGAGTTCTGCCAGTGGTTTCTACAACATCGACAGCTTCAACGAAGGATCATGTTCAGCGACGAAGCGATATTTCACCTCAGCGGTCGTGTCAATAGGCATAATGCACGCTATTGGGACAATGAGAACCCCCGCTGGATGGAGGAAGGACATGTGCAATTCGATTCACGAATTATGGTGTGGGCTGCGCTCTGGGGGGATCGGTTAATTGGTCCGTACTTTTTCGACGGCAATGTAACAAGTGAAACATATCTGCATATGCTGCAAACATTTCCAATGCCCATACTGGACGACATTCCATTTGCAGAACGGACGGAGATGTGGTTTCAGCAGGATGGTGCACCACCACATTTCGCAAACATCGTCCGGAGCTCTTTAGATTAAACATAACCCAGCAAGTGGATCGGAAGGCGAG
This sequence comes from Bathynomus jamesi, assembly GCA_023014485.1. Classification (NCBI taxonomy): domain Eukaryota; kingdom Metazoa; phylum Arthropoda; class Malacostraca; order Isopoda; family Cirolanidae; genus Bathynomus; species Bathynomus jamesi. The sequence goes on along the minus strand of JAJOZX010000768.1, from coordinate 606,887 downwards.
GGCCCATCGAATGGCCACCTAGGTCTCCAGATCTCACGCCTCTTGACTTTTTCTTGTGGGACCATCTCAAGTCGGTAGTCTACGCTGATCGACCCAGAACCATAAGTTCTCTAAAGGATAAAATCACATCTGAGTGTGCCAAAATCAGTACCAATGTGTTAAGGAATGTTCAAACATCATGCATTCAACGCGTCAGAAAGTGTCTCCAAGTGAAAGGCCACCAATTCGAACATTTATTATAATTTAATAAACTGTGCCTATGGTTCCTGACTCTTGCGCGACCCTATATATATATATATATATATATATATATATATATATATATATATATATATATATATATATATATATATATAATATATATATATATATACACTGTGTATATATTGGATATAAAGCGGTTATTACGTAATACATTTGAAGCTTTTTTATAAAAGTAGTCAGACATACAAGATATTTAATACACAGTAAGGGCATCAACTCGCAAATTAAAGATCTGAACCAGTATTTTGAAGCGAGTGACTAGTTCACCTCCGAAAGTCCACTAGTTAAGGCTAGTTGCGCCCTCAGGCTTTTGGGAAGTTTGAAAATCTTTGTACAAATGAGTTAATTAATAAATAAATTGTGTGTGAATCGTATCTTAGTTAAATAACGCTTTTTACATATAAAGGAACTTTCGATTCTGTACAAGTGAAGCTAAAGACACTCTCTTTCGTACTTTCTGCAGTAATATACGGACAGCAACTGTGGGTGAATTATAAAAAAAGGTTCTGGCAGAACTCTAAATTTGCTATACAACAGGTCTTTTAGACTCTTACATAAATTACCCCCGAGATGCTCAGCTTCGCAAATGTTTGCTACCCGCAATGTCCCGAGCTTCCCGGAGGTAACAAGACGTGCTCAACACAGTCTAATGCAAATAATTAAAAAATCAACCAACTCGATCATCCAAGCTATCCATGAGTCCTGCCATTTATCCTCTAGTCTAAGCTATGGATTTCTTGGTACGAAAACGTCTGTCTGTAGCTCCACTTAACTTCGCCATTACAGTATTATTTCTAATCAATTGTGTATATATTTCTATCCTTAGTATATGAACTGTCATTGTATTAATAATATTTGTCATATGGACTATACTCTGCCAATAAACTTTTTCATTTTCATTTTCATAAAGCTCAAAGATGTAATCAGTGGCACATTTTATTTTTATTTACGAATGTAAGAACAAAATAATTAACTTCCAATGGGTAAATAGATATTTTGTAACTCATCAAGAAATCCACTCGTATCAGACCAGAAATAGATCAAAGCACGTTATTCCTCAATTTAGATTGTCTTCATCTCAAAAACTACCCATTTTCATTGGATTGAAACTATGGAATGATTTAAATGTTGATATAAAAAATATTGTGAATGTAAATTCGTTTAAAACCAAGTTGAAATCTTGATTAATAATGGTATACTAATAAAAATCTCGACTTAAATGTACATGACTCCATTACTTATTCATTTCTCTTCACTAATGACTTTGTATTTGTTTTATATCTAATAATAATAACTTAAGATTAATAATTACTTCAATTAATAATTCTTATTCATGATTTATATATTAATAATAATAATAATAATAATAATAATAATAAAAATAACAATATTTTTTATTTTTTATTAAGAGCCCAGTAAAGCCAAAAGCTTAAGGGCCCAAACTAAATAAAATAAATGGTCCAATTTCATGAGTATTTACGTTGAAACAAAAATTATAAAGTTGTATTTAGGTTATAAATGAAGGTTATTGAATTCAATTAAAAATATTTAGACATTTCTTCCTTCTCATTTAACATGAAGACATTGCTATTTCATACACTGACATGAGAATCGTTGAAATAAATATGATTTCTATAAGGAGAGATACTCTGTTTTACACACACACACACACACACACATACATATGTATGTTATGTGTGTATGTGAGGGCACGCAAGCGCGCGTAGAACAGGTCTGAGGTGGTATGACTGCGTTTGTAATTTGAACAGGTACGAGTACATTTGTGCTACCTCAAGGATGAAACACAAATGTGCTTTGCGAGCTAATGATAAACGTACGTGAAAAGATTTTGGATGGGACTATTTACTGAATTCAAAGCAATGTTGTTTCCAGTGATGATTAGGTACGGAGACTCCCTTCAGTGACCCTTTATGTACTTCGCAGTGGTGCTACGCGCTGCGCGTACTTTGAATGTGTGATGCAATGAAGCCTTAGAAAAATTAACATTTACTTCTCAAGAAAGAATTTTTGTCTGTTTGTATTTGTATTTCGAAGAGATATATATATATATATATATATATATATATAGAGAGAGAGAGAGAGAGAGAGATTTAATAAATCCTCTTAGACTCTCGTATGAGATCGCATGTCAGTTCACGTTTTCTTTGAACGTTTTTAGACACAGACTTCTGTAAATGGTATCAAGTAAAATAAATTGCCCATTAAAATTGTATTCGATGTGCAGCAAATGTAATTGGCGAAGAGCAATAATTGTATTAAAAGAAAATCAATAACAGGGTTGGGGGGGGGGGGGGGGTAAAAGACGTTTTTTCGTTTTTTTTTCCAATTTTTAAGCAAATTTGAAAAGCTAATTTTAAAAGTACTCGGACGAATATATATATATATATATATATATATATATTTGGGGGATGAATAAACTTGGGGGATGTTTGTAGTATTCATTAGCTATCTACAAAGGAAGGATATGTATATATATACACACTTCAAAATCACGTTAAGACAATTTTTTGTTTTTAAAATTGGGCAAATGGAAATAAATAACAAATCGTAAGTTTAAAAACAAAACGACTTAAAAAATTGCATAAATTAAAATTTCTTGTGAAGGACATAACTTGAATCGCTAATAATGAATTAATTTTATGGGTGAGAATGAGTTATTGGCGGTGGAAAAGTATTGTTGTGTTTATTGATGTTGTTTAAATTGCTTTTTGTTGTTGTTGTTATTGCTGTTGTTAATTATAATTAATATTCGTTCGGTTTTTACGAATCATGCTCTGAATTGGCGCATTTTGTCCCCCGTTGAAAGATTGCAAAGATGAACCTTACATTACATCGCGTTTGGAAAACAACGTCACTTGGGCTTATCAAGCTTATCCAAATCAGATGAATTATCTAAATATATATACATACAGGCAGGGCCGGATTAAGACCTTTAGAGGCCCTAAGCACTTAAAAGATTTTGGTGCCCCATATATATGTAATTCAAAATATAAACAAAAATAAACCATAAAATAAATTTTATTTTTGAAATGAAACAAAACTTACAGTAAGATGGAAAATAATGTTTATTTTTGTATACTTCCACTTCATTTATATTTGAAAAGTTTTCTCCTACTTTTTTTAATTGCAAAGTCTTTGATCAGATCCTCAAAACTAATCTTACGTAACACATCTGCTTCTATACTTAGTAGAGATAAGGCATCCAGCCTGCCTTGTTGCATAGTTGTTCTGTTGGTATTTTTAATATACTTCAACTGAGAAAATGAACGCTCAGCTGAGCAATTTGTGACCATTAATGTTAAAAATATACGAAAGGCAATTTCTACATTTGGGAAGGCACACTCAATATTGTCTTCTACAATTATTTTATAAAGTTCAGCATGACTGAATCTTGTTTTTACATTTTTTTTTGCACTGAACTTATGGCACACATATGAGTGAAACTGCTGAAGCTCAGCAGAGAAATTAGTGTTCAAGTCCTCTGGGTAAGCATCAATCATCTTTTTACAACCCTGAGAATACCTTTCAATTTCAGTAGATGATGAAGTGGTGACATTATGTGGCACATCACTTAGAAAAGAAAATCGTAAATCCGACAATGAAAATTTCTGTGGTGCCCCCCTTCCCTTGATGCCCTAAGCACGGGCTTATTTTGCTTAATGGTTAATCCGGCCCTGCATACAGGGCCTATCAGACGGGGGGGTTAGGTGGGACACTTGGCCTGGGCCTCAAGCTTAAGGGGGGGCCTCAAATTTAGAAACTTTCAGGTTTGAATATAACGTTTTGCAGTGAAAGTAATAACTGGGTTTAGCTATGGGCCTCAAGAACTGGAAGTGGACCGGGCCTCTCTAGACCTCTGAGAGGGCCTATATATATATATATATACAAACTGGCTATTATATACTTACTTCAACTCCCAATTTTAATTTCATGTTGGAAAAATTTTATGGTACAAATTTTGTTCCCAGTTATATTTTTAGAAAAAGTCACAATTTTCTTTGGTGTTTTTCTTTGAACTTTTACAAAAATGTTTGTTTTTCACTTTAAATAAACTCTAAATAAACTCTTCAATATCACATTTAATTCCCTTTATAACTATAAAAGTCGTGATACACTTTGTATTCAAGTTAACTACTTGAGAATTTATTTGAAATTATTGAATAATAATTATTAATATTATTATTATCAGCGGGAATTCTAAAGGAACGTTTGAGGTAGAATGTTTTAATTAAAACTTGAGGTAAATTTCCTCTCAATAGATGAAATTGTCTTTATAGTTTGAGCAAAGTCGGTCCCTGTGAGGCGAAGACGCTCGTTGATCGAGAGTAAACGATACACAACATACAAAACGCGTCTCTCAGAATAACTTGGCTCACGGAAATTTCTGTCTAATATAAATAGTTTTCAATCCGCGGTAAAGGGGTTAAGCAGCCGTTATAGTACCCCAAATCTACTCCCCCAAAGTAGGTGGAGCTTAGGGCGGAGCTAAAATGGAATGATTTTGAGTATTTTAATTTAATTTTATTATTATTATTTTGATTTTTATTTATTTTTTATTTTTAACATTCGTAATGGCAAGATTTATCTTTTAATAATGTAAGTCATCGTTCGTAACACACTGAGTAACGCCGTTTCTACTTAAAAGAAGTGAAGACACTGACTGAGGTCGGGGTTCGAATCCCATGGTGCTGGTAATGATAATAATCTGGGAGTTATCGCAATGGGCCACTTTAGATGGCCTGAGCGCTATTGCCAATTTGTCCTGCTGACTATTATCATTAATGTAAACTCCATACAAACTTTCTTTATAGGCTTATACATATTCATATATCATTCAATGAAAATAAAAATTAAAAGATTATTTACCTTTTTATTTGATCATTATATGATAATTAAAACCCACTCTAATAGACAGAGTTTATTTCCACAACAGTTTCGATGCCCACTGGCATCCTCTTCTGTATCCACCCGAAGAGGATGTCAGTGGGCATCGAAACTGTTGTAGAAATAAACTCTGTCTATTAGAGTGGGTTTTAATTATCATATTTTGACCTTCACGTAGAAAAAAGTGAAGTTGTTTGCATTTATTTGATCATTGTTCAAGTTTCAAGTGATGTTTGGATCACTCTGTATATATATATATATATATATATATATATATATATATATTACTCATTTCTAAGGACGTCATATATAAGGACGTCCAGAAGAAATTTTAATGCAAAGTGTAAATAGATTAAAAAAATTAGAAAAGTAGGAAAGTTGCTAAGGACGCTTTACATCTGTCCTCTTGATCTGGAAAGAAGAGAGAAGAGATACATACCATCCTTTACACATGGAAAATAATTAAAGGACAGTTGAAGGACACGCCCCGAAGAATCTCAAAATAAACCCAATCCCATTAACCTTTACAAATTAACGCAGAAAACAGAAAAGGAACGTGGACAGATCCTTATTCCCTTAGAGCAGCGGTTCTTAACCTTTTTCGTGTCATTTCCCCTTTCGACCAGTTCGCCCTACCCGAATTTCCCCTCCATTAGGATACGGAAAAGGTAGCCTCGAAGACAAAATTTAAAACATTAGCAGACTTATAATGCACACTAATTATATGATCACCAAACAAAATTTCTCCACTGGATTCCTGAAATTTCCCCCCCTGGGGGAAATTTCACCCAGGTTAAGAAATGCTGCCTTAGAGGGAATAATTTTGTAGTTAGAGGAAAAACACTGGCCAAGAATAATCAATCAATTAGGAGGGACAGAAACTGGTATAGCGCACGCTCAGGCCAACTCACGGGGCCCATTGTTATTGTTATTATTATTATTATTATTATTATGTCCCTTATCTGAGTAATTCAAGCGCAAAAGGTGGTAATGAAAATAGTAAATTTTTGAAAGGTGTTTCTCCGTCAGGCTACGGAGAAATGCTGTACAACGATGAAATGATGACTTTTTACACATAAATAAATAAATAAAAAATTCTTTAAAATGTATGGTGTAGATTAGATTAAATAGTTTAGTATTCATGCTACCCTTTATTTTCCGCTGTCTTCTAATGCGTAACCGAGTACGCGAGATAAGTGTACGCTTGGTGTGAATGAACTCTGAAACTATTTTCTTCATTATACTTTTTCCTACTTTCCTATAAATCTTCTTTCACCACTATTTTTCTACAAAGGGTACGAACGACTTTAATGTCTTCACTTAGCTTATTGCAGAGAAAACTTATTATTAGAAGCGAAAATGAAAATAAAAATGAAAATGAAAAGGTTTATTGGCAATCTAGAGTCCACATGACAAATATTATTAATACAATGAAGGTTCACATACTAAGGATAGAAATATATACAGTTGATTATAAATAATACAGTAATGTCGAAGTTAAGTGGAGCTACAGACAGACGTTTTCGTACCAAGAAGTCCATAGCTTAGACTTTAGAAGTTTAGAGGATAAACGGCAGGACTCATGGATAACTTGGAAAATCGGGTTGGTTGATTTTTTAATTCTTTGCATCAGACTGTAGTGAGCACGTCTTGTTACCTCCGGAGAGCTCGGGACATTCAGAATAATGTTTGTGTTTTATAGCTATTCGCCCTCTAATGTAGTTATGTTATGTACTAAACTAAACTCAAACCAATCTGATATCAACTAATGTTTAATTATTATATTATGACATATATATATATATATATATATATATATATATATACACACACACACACACCTCATTAACCTCATTTTAGTTCCGTGCGTTGATCTCTCTTCACACGAAGGCCAATCTGGTGGCCCCGCCTTTAGGCCTGGCTTAGTGGAAGCGCGAGTTGCTCTCTCGAGCTCTCCACCGCACATAGCCAGGTACACCCGGTTCATCTTGTACCGTCCTGAGCCAGACATCTAGTCTTCTTTTGAAGACTTCAACTTTGACCCCTGTAACGTTTCTGAGGTCTTTTGGAAGCTGGTTAAAAAGTCTTGGCCCCATGACAACTAAGCTGTTTTCCTTCAGTATTGAAGAGGTCCCGTGTCGGGCCTTTAATTTGGGAACACTACACATTCTGCCTTCCCTATTTTCCAGCGTTGTTTGGGTGGTAATTAGGTTTAGTTTGAGGTTTAGTACCAGATTTTCGATCATTTTCCATATGTAGATTATGGTGTACCTCTTTCTTCTTCTTTCCATGGATTACAGATTTAGTTTACATAATCTTTTCCAGTAGTTGAGTTCTTTGCAGCCATCAATCTTGGCTGTGAAATGTCTAAGTTTCTTCTAGTTTATTAGTTTCTTCCTTTTTGTATGAGGACGTCAAGACTGAGCAGTATTCAAATTTTGGTACGATCGGCGTTTTCAGCAGGGGACTCATTACTGTCTTGTCCTTTCTTTTGAACTTCTCAGTACCTGTCCCACGACTCTTTTTGCTTAGTTTTCCGCTATCTGATTTTGTCTCAAATTCCGCTCATTCCATCATCGGTCATTATAACCCCCAACTTTATGGCTTTCATACTTCTCTGAATTTCCTGTCTATCTGGAGCATAATATGCAGTTTGTTTAAGTTCCTCATTTCTACCATATCTTAAGAGATGAAATTTCTCGGTGTTAAATGTCATGTTGTTGTTTTCTGACCATTTGTATATTTTGTTCGTCCCTCTGCAAGGCCTCCACCTCTTTTGCGACAATGATTTATCTGCTGATCTTTGTATCGTCTGCAAAAGATGTTACTATACTGTTGCTCTTTACTTCACTGTCTATGTCTGTTAGCATGATAATGAACAGGAGTGGGGGCAGTACTATACCTTGTGGTACTGAGCTGTGTACTTCTGATTCTGATGATGATATACCTTGCATTTTGATGACGCGTAGACATTCTCTGAGGAAGTTGTAGATCCATTTTCCTACTTTGCCTGTTACTCTCATATGTTTAATTTTATGTGCTATTATATCATGATCACATTTGTCGAAGGCTTTATCAAAATCTGTGTATATGACATCGTAGTTGTTATTGCCTTCAAGTGCATCTGGGATATTGTTGTAGTGTTCTATTAGTTGTGATAGCCATGATCTACCTGATCGGAATCCGTGCTGATTTTCGATGAATCTTTCCAGTGTCTCCAAGAAATCATAAATTTTCTTTCTAACTATTCTTTCAAATAGTTTGGTGAGGTTGGACGTCAATGACACTGGTCTATAGTTCTTTGCTTGAGATCTGTCCCCTCCATTATATATAGGGACAATGTTTGCTCTTTTCATGATGCTCGGTATTTCCCCAGTGTCTAGGGATCTTCTCCATATCCAGTTTTAGGGTGTAGCTATTTCATTTTTACAGTTTTTAATCAATAATGCGTTCCATTTGTCCGGACCTGCAGCTGAATGTGATTTCATTTGTCCTATTGCTCTCGCTACATCTTCTGGGGTAAAATCAGAGTATGTTATACAATCTCCTTGCAATTTCTCTTCAAAGAATGTAGTTTGTCACTTTTTGAGGTACTGAAGACTGATTCATACTGGGCTCTCAATGTTTCAGATATTCTTTTAGATCGTCCGTCAGTTCATTATTGCCTTTCCTTAAGGGCCCGATAGTGGCGCCCATTTTTGTTTTCCTCTTTGCATAGCTATAGAAGTATTTTGGATTTTCCTTTATTGCTTCTACCACATTTTCCTCTTCCCTCTCTGTATGGCCCTTAATCAGGGTTTGTATTTCCCTATAGATACTCTCCAGTTTTTCTTGTATGTCATTGTTGTCTCCGCAATTATCTAACTTCGCCGCTACTCTCTTTCTTTTGCGGAATATTCTTCTCTTTTGCCTCTCTAACCAATTCCTCTTTCCTTTTGGCTGTGCTTTCTGAGCATATTTTACTAAAATTCTCAGCGTCTTTTCTTTCAAGGTTGTTAGCACTTCTTCAGTTGTTTTATTCTCTAAAACTATTCTCCACTCTATTTGGGCCATATGTGATCTAATTGCCGCCCAATTTATAGTCTTGGAGTTTAAGTTAAAAGTCCAAAATTTGCTTCTTTTTTCAGTATGTGTATTGTCTTTTAATGTTGTCGCCATCTATATATATATATATATATATATATATATATATATATATATATATATATATATATATATATATATATATATATATATATATATATATATGTCATTAGTATAATGAAACATCTTTCAGCTGTTGATATCATTATAGTGGTTTGATTTTATTACATAACATATCTTTGCAAGGCGAATAGCTGTAATATAAATACAAGCTAAAAAATATATACACAAATGTTTTTCTAATAATACATTTTTCTCTGCAACAAGCGAAGTGAAAACATTGAGGTCGTGGGTTCGAATCACGATGCCGATGGTAATAATAATAATAATAATATAGGAAATAGAACAATGGGTAGCATTAGTTGGCCTGAGTGCTATGCCAGTTCCTGGCTCTCCGAAATGATTATTATACAAAAACCTTTTGAATAACAGATTTTAACGTAACTTATTTAAATGTAATGCGCTAAACGTGGGTGAACAAATCTTTATTAATTAATCCTATTTTGTGAGTTAGCTTTTGTATAAAAGGAAGTCGCAAAATTACGAAAGATGAACGGAATTAAACATTTTTCAGACATAAAAAAGAGAACGCAAATCACGGGCGAAAATCTTGATACAAACGTCACTGAATTCATAACAGAAGGTTATGACTTTTAGGAATTACATACGAGTATCATCAAAGAATTAAGGACCAAATATGGATTCACATCATAAAAACAATTACGCGCATTATATCTGAGTAAACGTTCTGAAGTTATTTCATGGCGAGCGCAGAATAGCGTATAACACATAAAATTGCTAAACTTCAGAGGCTATAATAGGAAAAATAGAAAATCGTGTATATGTATATATATATATATATATATATATATATATATGCGCCTCGGTGGTGTAGTGGTTAGCGTCGCTGACTACAAATCTATCGGCCCCGGGATCGAGACGCAGTGACGGCATCCGGTGTGCAGCAAAACTCAGTTGTTCATCCTTCCACACAATAAAAGAAAGTGGTTGGTAGATAAATGGGTACCCTGGGTGGCCTAGTGGTTAAGACGCTGTGCTGCTGGTGGGGCGTAGTTCGGATTCCACGTTAAACTGTAGGTCTAAGGTGTGGAGTGAAAAGCTTGACCTTCGTCAGAATGAGCAATTCGGACGGAAGCAAACCAAACCAACCAAAGGTTTATATATATGTAGCGGATCGACAAGAAATAGACCAACAAATAGACAGAAATACTTTCCTTCCACGCTACCATCAAATAGTCTTGGAACACACGTGGGCAAACAAACAATGGAAAGTCTGTTTCTTCCCAAAAAGCGCGAATGTAAGCCTTTATCAACTAAAGGACGCGCGGACAAAGCGTCTTAAGATTTGGTACAGTCCTACGTCACAGGAACTACGTATAAAAGCAAGCTTCCACTTGCTTTCTTTCTCACTCACTCTCACTCACGGGTACTCACATCATCGAACGTGAGCAACGTCCATCACCGCTTTCCGGCCCCCTGGCCGAGGGCGCGGCCGCTACTTTCTTCAAGGCCTACAATTTATCATCAAGTAAGATCTACAGCCCACCTGCAGAAGCAATCCTTCGAGGCCCAACCGGAATCGTTTCGGGCCTGCGGTTTGCCGGGTCGGCCTTCAAGTTTCTCCACATTCCTCGAGATATATTCCTGCAAGATCATAAGGCCAGCCTGCATCTCGAGAAGTAACATCACCTCAGGCTTCCGAACGAAGCCTACATCCATCATCTCAAGATGCTTAACGGACAACGACAACTCGAGTTTTCGGTAATATATCTTTCTCCAACCCACCTTCAAGAGTTTACATCGTCCTAAGATAAGTACCTCCTATTCTAAGTACTCTTGTGAAGCCTACATTAGCCTACCGCCGAACGGTAGGCTATACTCCCAAAGTGTGTAATCACGCGTTCCAACTGACTCTCGTGAAAGAACGCAGTAGGCTTGTCATCCAATTCAAGTGTCATTACAATACCGTAATTCCGCGTATCATCCGTCATTATGTTCAATTCATATATTTGTGTGTTAACTAAATATTCTCTTGACGTAATCATTTAACATCACATAATGTTCTTATATATAAATGATATTTGTGCAAGCACTTCAATCCATTATTATTAGGCCGCATCAATTATTCTATGTACATCCATGCAATCATTTAGCCTACTTAATCAGTGTCATGTTTTCCATTCAATGTACCAAACGCACGTGCATTCTTTATATCATTTACTAGGCCCATTCAATGTTCCATGCCGCATGCCATTTACATACCATCGATGAGTATTACATTATTAATTACGTGTCAATTAAGCTATTAACATTTCATCTTATTAGCTAAGTCTATATCATAAGCATAACGTAAAACTACCAATTCATTACTGTCAATTCTTTGTTATATCACAGTGAATAAATAACGGCTTTATTTTCATAATAAACTACAAAACCCATAAGGTGTCTTTTATAACCTTAATATTAATTTGCTTGGGTGAAAACCAAGCTGGTGACCTCGCTGCCATTTCCGGTCACTTCCAATAGTATGGTGGATCTACTCAAATAGCCTTTCATTAATAAGTAATCAGTCAGTCATTGCCTTAATCAATCATTGCATACAATTAAATCATTATCACCTTAAACGGTTAAAACTAGGTCCACTATATATATATATATAGTATATAGTCATTGGAAAACACAAGCGAATCTTTAAATCCCAATGAATATTCTTGTCAGATTCAGAGGTACAGTTGTTTTAAAAAGTCGTGTGGTGAAACCGCGTGCGTGTTCCTTGCCGATAAATATCGATGAGAAATGGGCGTGAATTTCGCGGGAGGAAAACTTTTGAATCAAGTGTAGTCATAGTTCGCTAAAAGTGGTACCGAGTGTACGAGTATACAGTCGCTAAAGAAATTAACGAAGGTACATTTTTTGATGAAAGCATCAAAATAATGAAATTATTCAAAGTGGAGACGAAACACTGAAATAAACGCGTCATTAGCGCGTTTTTTAATTATGATATAAAAAAATAGTATTGATGAATCACTCAGATGACATAAGATTTTTGCGAGCAGACGGACGGACGGACACCATACGCAAATACCAACTTATAATATCAATATCAATACCAACAAATTAAAATTTTGAATTTAGGAAAACATTACGAATTAAGAATCATGGATAGATAGAAAAGAAAAACCCACACTGCAAAAACTTGAGAACAAAATGAAAGACCAAGAAACAAAGACGAACTAAAATAAAAAGAACACTTGAGAGAAAAGACAAAAGAAATGGTTCTTAGGTATGTTTTTTTGAAAAAAAAAAAAAACCTAAATAACGCCCAAATTGGAATATTCAGTTCGTGCGTTTGTATATAAAAGAGAAGACATAAATCAATAGGGATTCGGACCTCTTACTTACGTCATTAGGTCAAGTGTAATGATTGTTGGGTTGTTAACCTCCCTCGCACGCAACATCTAAGGCTTTATGACGGAAGGGACCTACTACATCTTTACGTGGGATCCGAACCACGGGTGCTACATAATCTGGTCGCGCGGACGGTCTCCCATCCAACCCAATGTCGCTTAACTTCGCTGATCAATGGGAAGCGGTGTACGACATTGGCTCCGACGTCGCCCCATGATTATTATATCAGCTGATTAACATAAACAACCTATACACAAAGATATATTTTGTGGCTCATCATTAAAGTTGGAGTTCAGTTTTCGGATCAAGTAAAGATAAGCACCCCCAACCTTTTTTAGTTAGCTTTATAAGGCTAACTAACGAAAATATCACGACTTAACCTAACCAATCGTTAGGTCAACCGTACGCCCTTGACGATTGGTTAGGTTAGGTCGTGATATTTTCGTTAGTTAGCCTTATAAAGCTAACTAAAAAAGGTTGGGGGTGCTTATCTTTACTTGATCCCAGTTTTCTTAATGTTAATTATATATTTTAACAAAAGGTTTATTCCAGAATCACAAAATTAGAAAAGTTTTTAATAGGACGCGAACGCCTAGCTAACTCTACATAGTTTCCAATCTTTATTTAGGCTTATTCTAAGTTTGCCATCTGTAGGAAGTCTATCGATTTCTTAAAGTAGATCCCGGAGAAGGCTTGCTTTTTTTATTTTTAAGTCGCTATCGATCGGCATTTGTTTGAACTTCTTATATAGCCACTGTCAGAACTCCAACTTTTAGGAAAATAATGAGGTCGTAACCTCTTTTCGCTAAAAATATACCTTATTTTTATGCCAAATTAAAGATTTCTCACATGAAAGTGATATCGGCGTTGATAAGTGAGTTAAGAAACAACGATTTGTACATTAGTTTATGCAATACTTAAGCGATGCTACTTTTCATGTACATGGAGTGCCCCTCTGAGCATATATTGTTCAATATTACCAAACTTTTTTTAAAACATTACTAACTGCACGTAATTAATCTCTTGCTAGCTGTTATTAAGTAAAGGTGTGTAAGTCAAGGTTGCATACTGAAGCAGCAGCAGCAGCAGCAGGTTGTGGGTCCGGAGCTCTACTACTAGATGGAAGACAACAAAACGTTTACAGTACAAACGAACAGCATAAAATATTTAACTTATTGTGAAAGAAAAAATGGGGGTAAAATCCCCTTGAAAAGATGCGGAAAGAGGTAAGGAAAATAAATGAAGAACGGTGATTAATCTCATGACAAATCTTTTCATCCTAAAATCAACTTTAGAAATACAAATCTGCATCGTAACCTAAACTGAACGCTAGAAAAGGAACGTGGTTCATATCCTCTGAAGCGGAATAGTTTTGCAGTCAGGCGAAGAGAGACTGATCATATACTGATCTCCTCCACCGTGGAACCTCCGTACGCTGAGATTGGATTATCCGTCATAGACGTGCCCTGACTTGATGATCGTAATTTCATCAAATCGATGGAATATTTAATATCATGATGTAAACATTTCATCACTATAGAATTTCAATAGTGCCCTTCTCTTATAGGAATTTAAACTAGGTTAATTTTCTATTGCAATATTTACTATATATTAGACACTGTCACTTAACTTATACAAGCCTAACCACAATATACTGATTATACATGAAATAAATTAAATAAATGTATATAAAATAGGAAGGATTATAAATTCTAAACCGACTCGAAATCGCACTTTCAACTTCTGATATCAGTTACAAAATGTATAATAATAATCAGACATGAGGACCAGAAACTGGCACAGCGCTCAAGCCAACTAATGCGGCCCATTACGCTAACTCCCGGATTACTATTACCAGCACCATCGGGAGTCGAACCCACGCGTCTATATTTCGCTTACGGGGAAACGGTGTTACCTATGAGCTACGGACGCTGGCTTAAGAAATGTTACACGATGTTCTTCTAATGAGGTCAAGCCCGTAGCCAGGTGTGGGGGGGGGGGTCAAATGACCTCCTTCTTGACAGGAAAGGTCTACTTTTGTAACCATAGTTATAACTTATGATGTGATATTATGATATATAACATCACTTAGTAAATAAACACTTGCATTTTTTTTAAAACTTCACAAACTACTCTAAACTACTCTAAACCCCCTCCGCAGTGACTAGGTCATTGCACCAAAAGGTCCGCCTTTCTACAGTTTCGAGACCCCTCCTCCTTGGGAAGTCCTGGCTACGGAACGGGAGGTTTAAGACAAATTTATAGTATTTATCAATAAGTGTTCGTATAATTACGCCAATGGACTTTTTCCGACCCTCTCTCATCCGCGATGAATGCCAGTTCCTTCATTTTGATGTAAAATCAGTTCTTAGTGCATATGGTTCCTACACACCTTTATTTTCGTTTTTACTTCGTCACTCATTTTCCGCAGGTTAGGACACTAAGAATATATATATATATATATTATATATATATATATATATATATAATGATAACCAACACGGGTTTCGGTCAGGCAGATCATGCCTATCACAACTAATGGAACACTACAACAACGTTATTGATTCACTTGAAAGTAATGAAAACTATGATGTACTATACACAGACTTTGCTAAAGCGTTCGACAAGTGTAACCACGGAATCATAATATATAAACTGAAATATATGGGAATAACAGGAAAAGTAGGGAAATGGATATATAATTTCCTTAGTGAGCGGCGGCAAGTCGTTACAGTACAAGGAGTATCTTCATCAGAATCAGAGGTCCTCAGCTCAGGACCACAAGGAACAGTATTAGCTCCACTACTCTTCATAATCATGCTAACTACATAGATGAGGACGTTAACAGAGACAGCACAGTAACATCCTTTGCGGATGACACAAAGATCAGTAGAAAATAAGAAACCCAGTAGACATAGGATCTCTACAAACCGACATAAACAGAATCTACAAGTGGACGGAAGACAACAATATGAAGTTTAACACCGAGAAATTTCAGCTATTACGGTACGGAAAAAAAGACCTAAAATCCATGGAATATTATACCCCAAATGGACACGAAATTCAGAGAAATTCCAGAGCAAAAGATTTAGGGGTTGTAATGACAGATGATGCGAAATTTGAAACACAAAATAAGATAGCAGTAAACAGAGCAAAGAGAATAACAGGTCAGATATTGAGAACCCTTAAACGAAGGGATAGGAATGTAATGATTCCTCTACTGAAAACCCTGATAATATCCAAATTGGAATACTGCTCGGTCCTAACATCCCCATATAAAAAAGAAGACATTAGACAGCTGGAAGGGATCCAAAGAAGTTTCACAGCCAAGATCAATGGGTGCAAAGAACTAAATTACTGGGAAAGGTTACGAGAACTAGACCTATATTCATGGAAAGGAGAAGAGAGAGATACACCATTATTTACACTTGGAAAATAATGGAGAAACTAGTCCCTAATCTTACTCTGAATCCTAACTCCCCAAACAACGGTGGAAAGTAGAAGCGGTAGACGGTGTCGTATTCCCAAATTAAAGGCGAGACAGGGAACATCCTTAACCCTGAAAGAAAATAGTTTTGTAGTGAGAGGACCAAAACTGTTTAATCAGTTGCCCAAAGACCTAAGAAACACGAAGGGAGTTGCAGTGAAAATCTTCAAAAGAAGACTAGACGCCTGGCTCAGAACAATCGCCGATGAGCCGGGCGTACCTGGCTATGTGAGGTGGAGAGCGCAAGAACCCAACTCACTACTTCACCAGGCCAACTCGAGAGGAGGGGCGACAAGCTTGACCTTCGCGAAATGTGTGTGTGTGTGTGTGTGTGTGTGTGTGTGTGTTGTGTGTATGTGTGTGTAAAGGGAGGTACAGCTTATAAATTTACTGTATATCGCATAAGTGAGATAATTGGGCACTGTGAGGTACACTAATTCTGGGTATGTAAGATACAAACTTCCCTATTCACTAAGAACAGTTTAACAGAAAATTTCCTCATTGGTGACACAACGTTAGATACTTTTCCGAAAACACACCCACCATCAATATTTTACTTTTACCACTCTTGAAATGGGAACTAATATTCAGAGTACAAATATGTGCTTTTCTTAGTATAGCGAATACGAATGTGTGTGTGTGTATGAGAGAGAGAGAGAGAGAGAGAGGAGAGAGAGAGACTTATAATGTTGACTCATGCGATCCAGAGGTGGTTCTAATCGTGTTCGATGCATGACAAGAAAAATGCTTCTCCAACTCAAATTTTTTACCATTTTGCATTAACTTTCTGAGCTGACTTCGTTATCTGCATTCTTCATTCTCTTCATTAAAGGTCTTTGAGATTGGTTTTCCGACGCTATCGAAGGCATTCACTCAAAAATAATGTTATATCGACACAACTACTTTGAGAACACGTGTTTTTATATAATTGCAATTTGCATATCTCTCTCTCTCTCTCTCTCTCTCTCTCTCTCTCTCTCTCTCTATCTTTCTCTCTCTCTTTCACAAGCAGACGCACACACATTGCACCATATTTCTGACCTTTAAGACAACACCTGACTCTTATCTTGTGTTTATGGCTGTTAAAGCCGATTTTTACGAAGAATTGAAAGGAAAGGAAAGTTCATGTCACTAACATTAATTACATGACGTTTAAAAATTCATTAAAAATTATTTACTTAAAAAACAGAAAGTGGTACACACTGGTCTTCTCTTGAATTTGATGCTTATTACCTATCTGTCTCGCTCTTTTTCTTTACACACACACAAACTTTTGTGTGTGTGTGTGTGTGTGTGTGTGTGTGTGTGTGTTCGTGTGTGAACTTTGCTACCACATATTACATTTCTTCATAAAAATAAAAACTATTGTATTTAAAAGAAAAAACTAAATTTAGCTAAGAGAAGATTAGACAAAAATCTTAGAACTAAAACGGGATCACAAGTTCACTATTATAAGAAAACTGAACCTTCACACTCTCTCTCTCTCTCTCTCTCTCTCTCTCTCTCTCTCTATGATGTTGATAATGATGATGTAAGCTCGTTTATTCGTTTATACACGCCGAAATGGTTAGGGGAATCTGCATACAATTTACTATACTCATTAAGGGAAATCATTAAAGGTTTTAATAACACATCCGCCCCATCCCAATTCTACCCCCCCCACTACTGTGTTGTGTTTCGGAGGGCTTTTTTCTGTGCAAGGCGCAGCGCGCCTTGTAATATATATATATATATTATATATATATACTGTACCACACACACACACATATATATATATATACATATATATATATACATAATAATGAAGTTTTACAGTGATAACTTTGACGTACTAATTTCTATACATTTTAATTACTTTTTGGCCAAAATCCGCAAATTGTGGCGCCAAAAAGTCGTCGCCATGCTTCGCTGAGAGAGAGAGAGAGAGAGAGAGAGAGAGAGAGAGAGAGAGAATACGAAAAGTAGAGAAAGAACCTAAAATAATCTAAAAGATATCTTAATCTTCAGAACTATATTTAGCTCAGCGACAAAATTCTTGTTTATATTAAAGAGAATTGCTGCATTTCTATTAAATTGTCTTTAAGAACAAATGCCAAAGCTCATCAATAGAATGTGCCAGAATGTGTGTTGTCAAAACTTTTACATAATTCGAAGGAAAAAATTAACACGATTCTAAATATATTGATTGAGTTAATAAATCTCCTATTATTTATTGACTTTTATTACGAAATCAAAAACTATGAAAAAAATCGAAGGTGTCTATTCACTTTTGTCAACCTTATGTGTAAAAAAATTATTCGTTTTTGCGCACTAATAAACGTTTATAATTTATTGCCTTATTTTGAATGGAAAAATTATCCTCGTAAAGTTATTTTTCATTAAAAAATTTCTCGCAACAAATAACTTTCTACTTCATAAACTAAGTTGTAACAGACCGCAAAACTTAAATCTAATTTCGAAATTATGGAAGACAAAAATTTAAAGCCTATAAAATGTAAAATTACCTTTAAAATTACATAAATAGTGTATTAGCATTAGACCAATTCAACCCTGAAACGAGTGTCGCGATGGTGCTAAGGGAGAAACAGATTTTAGCAATGCCTAAATTAATTTGTAGATATGTTATCTCAAATACAGCAGCTACCTGTAGCGCTTCCAATTAGGATTCTATACGTCACTTTCACGTTAAATGAGAATTTTTAATCTCTGATACAAAAAATAATGATTTTTGGAAATTATATCGCCGCTGAAAAGGATTCAATGAGACATTCTATTCCGTGACACGCGGCACCTTTCAGTCTTCTTGTTTGAAACAGTCATGCGTAAACTCATTGCCGTCCATCTCATTCACAAATTTCTCAAGCAAACGTCATGTGACGGAGGGGACGTACAGCGTTACGCGCGATCTGAACCACGGGTCGTTACATCATCCGAATGCGGAGGATCGTCACCCGTCCTACTACTGAACAGATCTAACGTCGCTTTAGTTCGCTAATCCAGTGGGAAGCGTTTTTCCGACATAACCACAACGAGATTGTGTTTTAGAAACTCACGTACGAGTCTGCTCGTGTGAACCCGTCCGTGAACCATGAATGCAATCCAAAACGTTTGGATTTTCGAATAAATGCTTAAAACCAATGAAAATACTGTTGTTGTTTTTTGTCAAATTTTTCAAAGGAAACTTAAAAGACAAAAAGAAACACGGAGAAATTATGAGGCGGTTCAAAAAGTAGTACGTGTTACTCACCACGAATTACGTTGGAAATCCTGTAACACACATACATGTGAACGGATGCATCTCACTTGTCCGTGGCACACTGGTCGGTAAATACTGACTCAGAGGTTTTTTTTGTCCGACAATCTTCATAACGATCTAAATGTCGGAATTGTTTTTGGCAAATATCCAAACAGATCACGTCCCCAAAATTTGATAATAATTTCTAATATTTTCTCTACACTTTAGACGATATATGACGTTAATACTCGTATATTCATATAATATTCTAATCTGAATATGACGTTGGAAGCATGGAAGCTTTTTAGGCAAAATTAATGGGATTCAATTTATTTATCACATGAGAGAAGTGAAAATGGCAAGTAATAATAATAATAAATAATAATAATAATAATAATAATAATAAATATATAAATTAGGTATGAAATTAAAAGTGCTTCATTCATAAAATTGGCGTACTTCAGATAGTTAATATAACGCTGGATTTGTTTAACTAACTTTGCATTAGATAGTTACTGTAATTATAAAATTACTATGGTAATTATTATATATATATTATATATATATATATATATATATATATACACACAGTATATCACTTCTTTATTGATTTGCGAATTATATTTAGTAAAGAAGACTGTCTGATATTCATGGGAATTACATTCTAACATGAACTGCTCCTTCGAAAAGGAATGCATTTCTTACAATTTCCGTTGTAAGATTGGTTTGCGTACAGAATCTTTGGGGAATCTAGTGTTAGAATGATGATGAATTTGATGCGGGGTGGGGGGGGTGATTGCCCTTTGAATGGGTGATGTATGTTGATTTTTAATAATAACTTTTAACATACTGAGAGTAGCAATAAACTTGTATAAGTTTATTTTTAAAATATTTAGCTCTTTAAATACTGGGGAAGAGTTTGCACCCATTTTTTATGAATAGCTTCCAAAGGATGTTTTATATATTTTTTTGGGGTACCCCATGTTGTAATGCAATATAATAAATGTGGATGAATGAAGGAATAATATAGGGTAAGGAGTACGTCATGAGGAAGGGTCTTTCTTTTTAGTTTAAATAATATGAAAAGAAATCTTGATATTTGGGATTTCAGATGTTGAACATGATTTTGGAAATTTAATTTTTCGTTTAAATTAATGCCAAGTACTTTAACCTCATTCACCATTGTAACAATATTAATCTCAATTTTTATTTGATACTTTGTATTTATATGTTTTGTGGTAATAATCAGATAAGATGACATTGTGAGGTTCAGTAAAAGTTTATTAGCACTCACATCCATTCATAAACATGTCTAATTGCCCGTTCGTTTCATTTATCAGAAGGTCTAAATTACTGTATGATGGAAAGAAGTTAAGTGCGTTATCATCTGCATATTGTACGCAATTTAATGTAGTTAAGAGATGAAAATCGTTGACGTGAATGAGAAATAGTAATGGCCCAAGAATAAAGCCTCGTGGAACCCCACTAGTTAGATTCGCCTTGTCGGATAAATTATCTCTTAATCTGACGAATTGATGACGATTTGACAGATACGATTTCAATCAATCGAGGATATTTCCTCTTATTAACTATATGTGTGAAGTTTATTCAATAAGATTTCTTAAGAAAATGTATCAAATGCTTTTGACAGGTCGAGGAAGACCGAGGTAGTGTGTATTTTGCTGTTTAGGTTCTGATAGACAGTTTTTAATAGCAAGTTTATGACATCTTCCGTTGTATGTCCATCTCTAAACGCAAATGTTTTAGTTAAAATATCGTATTTGATTAAGAATTTAGAAAGTTTATTGTATAAGATTTTTTCAAATACTCACGTCCAGTCTGGTCGGTAACGAGTGTTTATTTCAAAATTTTCACTAGATGTTAATTTGAACACTTATTTAACAATTTCCTGGTTCCAGATTCCTTCTTGAATGCCCTTTGGCACGACTTACTTACACTTTTTATGCAATGAAAATCCATTTTTGGAGGTAAAACATTTTACATAATAGTCTAGGACGGAAAACTCACCTACCATGTTAATCTGATTTTGTATAAAATTTTAAAAAATATTGCACACTGTTCTGAGATTTCAACAGTGAATCACTCATGGTTGGAACTTAGCTCATGGAAAACGTTACCATGATAAATAAGAAGGATTAAGATTGACCATGATAATTTCGGTGTTCGGTTGAACGTTACACTGGTACAGCACATATGACAGTTGTCCTGATAAAAGCTCCGTGAATAAAGCTCTCTCTCTCTCTCTCTCTCTCTCTCTCTCTCTCTCTCTCTCTCTCTCTCTCTCTTTATATATATATATATATATATATATATATATATATGCATGTGTGTTAGGGTTTTATCATTAAACTATCACGCATCTTCGGTTTGTACTGCACGTGAACAAACCTGTTGAGGAGCACTACTTCATGGAGTTTATTTTAGTACTATGCTTTAACACTGAGCACTTTCGGCGAATTGCCTTAATTACTCGTATTGCTAGAGCAGTGTGTGTGTGTGTGTGTGTGTGTGTGTGTGTGTGTGTGTGTGTAGTCGGAAGGTTTTATTGACGTTACCAGCTGTAGCTTAAATTTATATTTGTAAGAGTAGAAAATATTTGAAATATGGAATTTGCAGGTGTTTTACACACATTTTTAGTGTTGTCTCTTTCGTAGGCAAATGTCGTTCATTCTTTTCTCTAATTCCGTCTATGTTTGTCTATTTCCTTAGCTGTATGTGTGTCCACCCTTTATTTAGATACAGTACTCAGTAGTCGGTTCTTAGCGTATACTGGTAAGATTTTTATTCGTGGTTTAGTACCACCTTTTCCCTATAAGCGAAATGAAGGCACTGAGATCGAGGGTTCGACTCCCGATAGTACAGTATTAGTAATAATAATATAAGAGTTGACGCAATGAACCGCATTAGTTGGCCTGAGCACTGTACCAGTTTCTGACCCAGTTTTTTTTATACCAGTTTCTGCTACAGGTGCGGTTCTAAGAAACCCGCCAACCCAGAACTGTCCAATGTCAAAAACGGTTACAGAAAAACTGTTTATATGTTGGGGGAGCAAACTATGTTTACAGTTAAGACTTTTTGAATTGAGCGTATCAGTATAATGATTGAATTTTGCTTTTGAAATTTTAATATTGTTACAAAAAAAGAATAAAACAAAAAAATAGGATATTACCTATTAAAATTTTTTTATGCTCTTCAGAAATTTTAGATTACTTAGGCAAACTTTTTTCTAAAACTGTGCTTGCGGGTATAAGATCAGTTCTTGTTGAGGTTATGAAAACTATATAGATACTTACAGTACAGTACAGTACATATAACGATTACTTACATCATTAACATATATATATGTTACTGTGTGTGTGTGTGTGTGTGTGTGTGTGATTAGTTCAATGCACTCTCATCGCACGAAGGTCAGGCTTGTGGCCTCGCATCCCAGTGATATCTATTTAAAAATGCTGTTACAGCTTCACATGTAAATTCTTGATATTATAAATAGTCTTACATTAAAAAATCCAGTGTAAAAACGGTCACCATTAAATAAAACAGAATCACGTTCATTAAGAGGACTTTAGACAAAACATTTGCTTGTATAGGGTGATTCACTCGCTGGTAGCCCCAGAATATCGCTAATATATCCGCTGGGGCTACCAGCGAGTGAATCACCCTGTATAATGATTAACAGATTCTGTCCTCATTAAATAAGAAACGCTCTGGTGACCATTATACGATGACAGTCATCTTTCCTAAAAATCTACTTTATAATAACATAAAAATTTATGTTAAACATTTGATGTCGTTTTCAAAGTTAACCAAGAATTTTTTTTCAACCAAAGCACTTCGAAGTAACTACTACAAACGTTGCTTTAACTCTTAAAAATAAACTGAAGCATCGTTATGAAGCAAAATGAAGCAATGAATATTTCGCTCACATTCATATCATGCCTATGTAAGATGCTTGAGGCGTATCTTCCCAAATAGCATTGCCAATAAAAATTGACGTTTGTGAACTGTTAAGAATTGTAATTCAGTCTTCTCGCAAGAAGCGCGGAGCCAATTCAAAATCTTCTCGTATTCTGTTTTTCCTTTTGCTCCTTATTTATGGTAATTGATGAAGGAGAAAATTGCTCTCTAGTTTCCTTCTGCCCTCGTAACCTGGATGGTCAGAGATGGTCAGGGATGGATGGTCAGGAACTAAGGTTAGCCTTTTTAAGTGTCCAGGGTCGTTTTACTGATTTTGTTCTGGCTAACACCAGACGGCTTTATAGTCTCGGAAAGGACCTCCGGGGAGGGAAGGGTTAAGAGTGTGGTAAGACGCCTTTTGAATGTAATTAACTGAGTATTCGCCAAAGTACGCAGTTCATTGGGTACGATAGTAAAGAGTTTTGGGCATGGTGTGTTATTTTCCAGCTTCGCTCTCAAGGCTCTTCTGGCCTCAAAATTTGATTTACTCTTTTGGTTTTACAGAACTTAAACCACTTT
Source organism: Bathynomus jamesi (assembly GCA_023014485.1). Lineage (NCBI taxonomy): Eukaryota > Metazoa > Arthropoda > Malacostraca > Isopoda > Cirolanidae > Bathynomus > Bathynomus jamesi. Next base: position 582,927 of record JAJOZX010000768.1, on the reverse strand, counting down.
CTTTTCGTCAATGGTACTTAATAATAATAATAATAATAATAATAATAATAATAATAATAATACATCGAGTTACTGAATATATTTTCGTTTATTGATTTGAAAGTAATATTAAAAACAAAGTTCCTTTTAAAGTTAACATAGGCCGCTGCGAACAAAATATTGATAAAAAAATGAGTAATATTTAAGTACTGCATTTTAACTTGGCTAAAAAGAAAAAAAATAAGGAAATTAAACTAACACTTCCTTTTGGATTTTGGATTTAACTCTCTCTCTCTCTCTCTCTCTCTCTCTCTCTCTCTCTCTCTCTCTCTCTCTCTCTCTCTCTCTCCCCGTAAATAAATATTCATTTCTAAATAATTAACTGTTTATTCAGAGGAGACATTCCATAACATACATAATTTAAAGATAAATAAGGAACCATGCCCACCCAAATCTGTTTAACTGAAAACAATACCCACTTTTTCCTACGAAAAAAAAAGACAATAAAAAAAAATTATATATATATATATATATATATATATATATTTTCCCTCTGGAATATTGTAAAGGTTTTTATTTAAAAAAAATCACACGTTCTAGGTATGTGATTGTTTATGTATATATTGTACTCTCTTTTATTTGTTTATATATTAATTAAGTACACTTTATTTTTCACGTAAAGCGATAATGCAACTTTCATTCGAAGTTTCAATAATAAATATTGAAATGAAATCAAATTTTGGTTATTAAAAAATAAAGTGCTTTTGTTTGAAGTGATTCTTTCGTAACCGCGAAGTGACACGAATAAGTTGTTGAAATTACGTCTTTTTGATATAAAATCTTTTGTTTCTAGCGAATAAGTTATACACTCGAAATAGCTTCCCTGGTTCTTATATTAATAAAAGTATTTCATCCCCTCGGTATTCCTCACTTTTACCGATCAAGAAACACCCGTGACCCTTTATCCCTTACTACACCTCCTCCCGCCTCTCCAGAGGGTCAATGAACCCTCTTTTAGCTCGTTTCACGCTCTCTCCTCTCTTTTACCTACCAACGACAAAAAGTCGAAGTATTTTTTAAATAGACTCTAAATTAGCATGGCAACGAGTAAACAATTCCAAACACTGCGAAGTATTAATTAAACCACTTTAAATAATGACATTTTATACCTGAAAGGAATTATGGAGGAAATATATAAGAGCTGACTTCAAATGCCTCGCTGAAACACATCCCAGAGATTGTCAAGAAAACTGAAAACTATGAATACTGTATTGACAAAAAAGCAACGCGAGTCGACAGTTATAATATATATTACGAAATAATACAAAATGCGTACAATATAATGCCAAAATGATAATAAGTAAACCAAACAGTTATATAGAACTTTCGCTGTGGAAATATTGAAGAACTAGACATGATATTTAGTTATATATAAACTTTCAAATACTGAAACTGAAAAATTTGCCAATGTCATAACCGAGATCAGAAACTTCATAAAAGCCTTAAAATGTGCAACTCCCCATATAATAATTTGTAGAGATCTTAATTTCCCATTTATAAATATTAAACTATTGAGAGAAATGTGAACCGTGTATTCATCGAGACAAAAGACACACACGAGAGAAGACGAGGAATAATCAAGACTGCTGTTGTTTCTGACGCGTGAATTTATGCTAATACTAGACATAAGAGATAGTACGGTCTTCATTTATTATAAACAAATAAACCTAGGAGTTTATGTGTGCTGTGTCGGCTCCGCAGTTTCTTCACTCTCAACTCAGTTGTTTTCTCTGTATAGGGATCTTGTCCGCCCCTATGTGGTGTGCGCATCTCATGTGTAGGGGTGGCTCAGCCCACAAAGTTCTACTTGACCAGGTGGAATCAAAGGCTTTTCGTCTCATCAATTCCCCGCCTCTTACTGACTGTCTTCAATCCCTCTCTCTCTCTCTCTCTCTCTCTCTCTCTCTCTCTCTCTCTTCATTATCGCTATTATAACGGACACTGCTCTTCTGAACACTCTGACTGTATGCCTCCTCTTAAGGCGAGCACGTAGTACCAGACTTTCGATATATTCTCACCCCTTTTATGTCCAACTCTCTAACGCAAGGGTTAATCGGTATTCTCAATCTTTCATCTACTCAACCGGTGAACTCTGGAACAACCTTCCTCAATCCATCTTACCCCCTGTCTATGTCTATGTCCTCTAAAATTCTGGACCTTGATTTCGACGCTCTCCTTCTCCTTCTATGGGGGCGGGCATTTTTGCGAGCGTTCACCCTTGGCCCTCCCTTCCTGCATTAAAAAATAACCCAAACTGATGACATAAAAGTAAAATTAACTATAATTGCAGTAATTATCAGGCCACAACAGCAGTTTGAAATAATCAATATTGTTAGGAATGTACAAACTCACCAAATTATCTTGGTTTTTATTTGTTACATGCAAACGTAAGTCTAATAATTGAGTATTTGAAATACTTAAAATTCCTTTTATTTTGAAATTTAATTGGACTTTTTAACTGTATGTCACGTCATATCACAAGATCACGTAACCAATATTCTGACGTCTTTTCATATACAATTATTATTATTGTTATTATCATTATTATTAGTAGTAGTAGCAGTAGTATAGTAGAAACTTCGGTTAACCTTTGTTTTGTTTCTGCCCGAATTGTTCATTCTGACAGGTCAAGCTTATTGCTCCACGTTGGACGCGCAGCTTAACATTGAATCTGAACCACAACCCACAACAGGTGGTCAGAAATTACAAAGTCCTTGCCTGCCCGGACTTGATCTCACGACCTTCCGATCAGCAGCCCAGCGTCTTAACCACTAGGCCACCCAGGGTACCCATTTATCTACCAACCTATTTTTTTCTGAAAGGATGAACAGCTGGGTGAGCGGCGCGCCGACTGCTTTTCGCCGAAATCGAAATCGGGGCCAGAAGATTCGTAGTCAGCGATGGTAACCACTACCCCCCCCCCCCCATTATCATCATTATTATTATTACGTATCAAAAAGGAGGAACTAAGACTGAATAAATTGCAGTATTTAATGACTGAATTGCAGTAATAAATTTAATATAATTATTGAGAGTGGAAGGGGTGGGAGGAATAGGCTTAAATACATTTATAGCTTTGCAGGTTCTACCCGAAGGAGATGTTTCGGTCGGCTGTCATGAGACGGCAGGCAGGAGTTGGGAGTCAGAGACGAAAAGTGACAGGCATGAGAGACGTTCAAAGTCTTCCAATCTTTGCAAACTCGATTTTAGTTTTCATAAATATCTTTGGTTGTTTCTATAAACTCTAAAATGAGAGAGTTTCTCTCTTTTTGGAGAGGGATGTTCCTTCTCCTCCTTCCAATTTCCTTCTGTTTTATGTATGAACTCCAAAGAGAGAGAATTTCTGTTTTTTTTTCTCATTTGTGCAAATACCACTAAAAGGAGTTTTTTTGATGTTGTTGTTGTTGTTGTTGTTTCAACGTCCGTATGCGACCTAACAATTTCAGATGAGTTTATAGCTGAACTAGGCCTGGCCTTGTTAGAAAATCTAGAAGAGGAAGAACCATTGTTGTCCCAAGGCGATATGATGACTAAGCTGATTGATGCAGCATTGCTTGTATATATTAAGTTAAGGTGTATATCCATCTCATAATTGTAAGGTTAGTGAAAAATTCACTTAATAGAGCTAGCATTTTTGGGCTCTTGTGGCATCAGTGTTTGGGACGCTGGTGGCATCATTTTGGGGCGCTGCGCGTCTTTTCTACTCGTTTGTGGGATGTCGTACGTACAGGGTGTGGTCTTGTAGAGAGCTCTCTTGCAATTCAGTTTGGTTGTTTAGATACAAGATTGTTGCACCGTGCAATAGTCCAGGTTGCGTTGTTGTTGCAGGTTGAGAAAGAAGACCATAAATAGTACCCTTTTTGTTTACATTAAATTCATGTAACTAAGGTCTAAGGTAGGCCCGCATCGAGTCAGCAACCCTGAGGTTACCCTGAGGTAGGACCTAATAGGATCTCAAATCCGTAAGTTTTAATTTAGCTTAACTTGGGCTTCAGATAGAACTGGCCCTTTAGAATTTGGCCGTTCACGACTCAGCTGGGATTTTGAACCCAACAAATAAATAAAATAACATGGTCCTTCGAACCGGATTCTACCCCAAGACTGAGTCAGTGACTATTTTTCGGCAAAGTTCTGATTGTGCAAATTGTAGCCCAAGTTAGGCCTAGACGGGTTGAGTATTATTGAGTTAAGGTCCCAGGGTAAAAGTTTGGTCGCCCAATTGCGAAACTTGGCCAGTCGTCTGTCGTTGTTTTGGCCTACATTTTACCGGTTGGTTAATTTTGGTTTATTATTGAATTAAGGTCCCAGGGTAGAAAGTTGGTCGCCCAATGCTAAACTTGGCCAGTCGTCTGTCGTTGTTTTGGCCTACATTTTACCGGTTTGGTTAATTTTGGGTTATTATTGAATTAAGGTCCCAGGGTAGAAAGTTTGGTTGCCCAATTGCGAAACTTGGCCAGTCGTCTGTCGTTGTTTTGGCCTACATTTTACCGGTTTGGTTAATTTTGGGTTATTATTGAATTAAGGTCCCAGGGTAGAAAGTTTGGTCGCCCAATTGCTAAACTTGGCAGTCGTCTGTCGTTGTTTTGGCCTACATTTTACCGGTTTGGTTAATTTTGGGTTATTATTGAATTAAGGTCCCAGGGTAGAAAGTTTGGTTGCCCAATTGCGAACTTGGCCACTTGTCTGTCGTTGTTTTGGCCTACATTTACCAGTTTGGTTAATTTGGTTTATTATTCGTAGGCGAAGGTTGCAGACCAGTGCGCCAGTTACTTGGGTAAAAATTGGTATTCCATACTGGTGTTGGTTAGTACCCCACCTAGCAATTCAGTTTATTTGAAAGTAAAATTTACGTTTGATCAGTTCGGTTAAGTATTTCTGCCAATTCAGCTTATTTGGCATTGAGCCCAATTGTTGTTTGCATTGAAGATGAATGCATCTGAATTGAACAAATTTATAAAAAGGAGAAGCGCCTACAAAGGTCTAATTACAAAGGTCATTGCCACTATAGATTCTGCCATAGAGCAAGAGGATTACGCTTAGTGACTGCGCAGCTTTCCATATTCGAACTAAAAAGGTTGCTCTAAGTGAGGTAAATGTTAAAATTGAGGCTCTTATAGAAGAGGATGAAATAGAAAATAACATAATTTACTTGAAGAGATTATTGATGATATAATTAACGTAGGCCTCCGAGCAAAAGAGTTTAGTAGCTCAGTACAGTTAGAGACCAGGTCTGATAATGAACACAACACTCAACAAATGATGTTGTGAAGTTAAGGTTAACAGATCTGTAGTTCAATTACCGAGGCTTGTACTCAAAACATTTTCTGGGTATTCAGGAATGGCAAGGATGGGCAGACAGTTTTCAATCAGCAGTTCATTCTAGTCAAGTGTTAAGTGCCGTGGAGAAGTTTAATTATTTGCGGTCCCTCTTGGAAGGGGAGGCAGCAAAGACTATAGCAGGATTAGCATTAACAGAGACTAATTATAATGTGGCTTGGGATATATTAAAGAAACGGTTTGGTAAGCCAGAGATCTTAATTAAAAGCCACCTCCGTGCACTTTTAGCTATACCTCCTGTTAATAATCCTAATAGTGTCAAGGAGTTACGGCAGTTATATGATGATTTGAAATTAGAACTAGGTCCCTGGACAACTTGGTGTAGGAATGGAAAAGTATGGTATAATGTTGGTTCCTACACTGGAGTCTAATTGCCTAGCTCAATTTTGCTTGAATTAAGTAGGGGACACTCTGCAGAACATGTGTACATCCCCCTTCCAGATGTTAAGTCTTTTAGGCACAGAATTAGCAGACGAGAGGGAGTTGAGTTTGCACAGTGGATGGTAAACAAGGGAACAAAGGCAGGCACAGCACCAAAGTTTCCACAAAAGGAATAGCCCAGGTACAGTGTCAGCTCTACATGCCTCCTCTGAGAATAATTAAAGGGAATCAGGATGCATATTTGCGAAGGCAACCACAAGTCATATAAATGTGAGGTGGCTGAGGCCTTACCCTTTGAGGAGAGAAAGGACAGGGTAACTAAGTCCACAGCATGTTTTAAATGTTTTTTGAAAGGTCATAGAGCAAGGTTTTGTAAGTTTTAAAATTTTGTGCAAAAATGTCATGGTAGGCATCAGCCATTATTGTGTGAAAACACTCTTAGTAGGCCTACCCCAGAAGTAGAGACATCAGTGGCACATGCCACTGCTATGCAAGGGAGTAAAGTAAAGGGGATTATTGCAAACAACTGCAGCCTTATTAATTGGGAATGAGGGAGAAGCTACTGTAAGAGTGTTGTTTGATAGTGGTAGCCAGTGTAGTTTTATTAAGACCAAGAATTTCCAGAAAATTGAATTTAAAGAACTTAAGAGGGAAAATTTAAGAATTTCTGGGTTTGGGGGTTCCGTTCAAAACCGAACCAATTTAAGAAGGTAGAAGTTCTGGTTAAAGGGTTGTTACCGCAAAGTCCCACTATCAAGGTCCAAGCTGTAGAGATTGAAGAACTTTGTGCTCCAGTCACTACTTGTTTAGATATGGCATGTGTCCAAGAATTGCAAGTTAAAGGAATTAATTTGGGCAATAATAAGTTTGAGGGAACAGAAGATATTAGTCTTTTGATTGGAGCTGACTATTATTGGGACTTCATCACTGGTAATATTGTCCGTACATCTCAAGGCCCGGTAGCTATTGAAAGTAAGCTAGGCTGGATGCTACATGGTAGCTATTGCAATGAAATGGAAATTAAGGCTCTTTTTGTTAAGATTGAGGAGAACAGCCATGGTCTGGAAAGGCATTTGAAAGCGTTTTGGGAACTTGAATCTATTGGCATAAAGGACAAACAGGCAAGTACAGTGAACAATGATGTTTTAGAGCAATTTGAAAAAGGGTTTGGGTTTGAGATGGTTGCTATGAAGTTGGCCTACCATGGAAGGATTCTTGCAACCCGGTTCAAACCTTCAGCTAGCTAATCGGAGGTTGGAGACTTCATTGTACAGGCTAAGAAAAAATGAGGAGTTGTGTAATTGAATACGATGAGGCCATCCTAAGTTATGTAAGGGAGGGCTATGCTGAAGGGTGCAAGGTGAGCTGGTGAGCCAGGAGGCACATTATCTGCTACACCATGCAGTGGTACGGCGAGACAAAACTACCACCAAATTGAGGGTAGTTTTTGATGGCTCAGCCAAGGACAAAGGTGGTGTGTCCTTGAATGACTGTTTGGATGCTGGGCCAAATTTAAATGCAGATTTATTTTCCTTGTTACTGAGATTCAGGTTTGGTAGAGTAGCATTGACTGCAGATGTGAAGCAAGCCTTTTTGCGGATAAAGTTAAAACCAGAGACAGAGATGCAGTAAGGTATCTGTGGGTGGATACGAAAGACTTGTTGGAAAATGAACCTAAGGTTCAAGCATATCGAATGAAGTCAGTGTTGTTTGGCCTTAGCTCTAGTCCATTTCTGTTGGCAGCTACTATGCAGTACCATTTTAAGAAATATTCTGAAGTCTATCCTAACACTATTGAACACATAAGGAAAAATGTTTATGTTGATGATTTGCTGTGTTCCGTGGATAATACAGAAATGGCTAAACAGATATTCATGGAGGCTAGAGCTATAATGAGGGGCTGGCATGGAGCTTAGAAAATGGCAGACCAATCATTCGCAATTACAAGAGTTTATGAGTCATTCCTGTGTAGTACCTGATGCAGCAGAAAGTATTGAGGATTCTGGTATTAAGGAGTTGTGGGCAATAGATGCAAAGGTGCTAGGCATTGTTTGGCAGCAAGATGATGATTTGTTTACCTTCAATGGGAAATCTTTAGTAGAGCTGGCTGAGAATGAGACAAGGTGGACAAAACGTACAGCTCTTAGTTTGGCTTCAAAGGTCTTTGATCCTCTTGGATTCCTGGCTCCATTTGTGATAAAGTCAAAAATTTGGTTTCAGAGCCTCTGTGAAATTGGACTTGGTTGGGACCAAGAGTTACCTGATCATATGGTGGTAAGGTGGAAATATTGGTTCAAAGAATTGGCACATCTTGGAGACATTGAAATCCCAAGATGGTACTTTGGAGAGTTGAACAACAATAGTCCAGACAATTTGGAGCTGCACATCTTTTGTGATGCAAGTGAGGAAGCCTATGCAACTTGTATTTATATAAGAGGCGCATTGCAAGAGGAAGTAAGTTGCAGGTTGGTTGCTGCAAAGAGCAGAGTAGCACCTTTGAAAAGGCTTTCTGTTCCAAGGTTGGAATTGATGGGTGCAGTTATTGCTAGTCGGCTTGCAGTTATAGTGCAAAAGTCTTTGGCCCTCTCTGAAATTCCAAGCTATTATTGGACAGACTCCACTATAGTTTGGCACTGGTTAAGAAGTCAGGCAAGGAAATGGAAACCATTTGTTGCCAATAGGGTGGAGGAAATTCAAGCGCACACAGATCCCAAGCAATGGAAGCATTGTCCAGGCATCCAAAACCCCGCTGATTTACCAACACGAGGAATTTCAGTGAAAGATCTTTCACAGTCAAGTTTGTGGTGGAATGGGCCAGAGTGGCTAAAACTTGGAAGTGAAAACTGGCCTTCTAATCAGCCTATTGTAGGAGAATGCCAGGCTGAAGAAGCATGGGTGAGTGAGGTGAGAAAATGCGCTGTGAACAGTTGTCAAGTTATGCACAGGACCCCATATTGAGGCTTGAGGACATTAGCAGTCTGAAAAGATTGTTAAGAGTGACAGCATGGGTATATAGATTTACCAACAACATTAAGGGAGAAACAAGAAGGGAAGGAATTCTGAACAGTAATGAGATTCAGCAAGCCAGGAAATACTGGGTGGTATATATGCAGAAGGAAAAATTTGGTGAAGAGAGAGAATTGCTCACCAGCCATCCATTACAGGTTCTACCAACACATTCTGCACTCAAGGGTTTGGATGTGTTTTTGGATCAGGACTTATTGAGAGTAGGAGGTAGACTACAGTTTTCTGGGCTTCCAGAGGAGAAAAGACATCCAATTTTGCTACCTTCTGGGGGGCACTTTGTGGACCTTTTGATCCTGGATACTCATCATAAGCTGTTACATGCTGGAGTTAGAGAAGTGATAATAGAGATCAGACAACAGTTTTGGATTCCCAAAATTAGACAAGTAGTAAAAAGGTCGTGCATAAATGTGTGGGTTGCAAGCGTTGGAGTGCAAAGCCTTATTATGAAAAGGTGGCTCCACTTCCAAGAGAACGGTGTGTCTATACTGCCCCATTTGATGTAGTGGGAGTAGACTTTGCAGGGCCAGTCTATGTGTATGAGCGAGGGGAGTCTAACAAAGGTTATATATGTCTTTTCACCTGTGCTACCACCAGAGCAATCCATTTGGAGTTGGTAAGCAACTTAAGTAGTGATGTATTTCTTTTGGCCTTTAAAAGGTTTGTGAACAGAAGGGGTTTCCCAAATAAAATCATATCGGATAATGCAAAAACCTTTAAAAAGGCTGCAAAGGAACTCCAAGAAATTTGGTCCTTGCTAAAAGAGGAAGGATTCCAATCCTACTTTTCACACCAAGGGGTACAGTGGGAGTTTATTGTTGAGAGAGCACCATGGTGGGGAGGATTTTGGGAAAGGCTAGTGAGAAGTGTAAAGTGTCCATTAAAGAAACTTTTAGCTAATGCTCATTTGAGCAAAGAAGAATTCTGCACTGTTTTATGTGAAGTAGAAGCAATGGTGAACAGTAGGCCTATCACTTTTGTTTACAACAGTATGCAGGATGCAGAGCCATTGACACCAAATCATTTTCTTTGTGGTAAACGATTAACATCAAGCCCCAGTGTGCCAGAAGACTTGCAGCCTATTCAGAGCACTCAAGGAGAGTTAACCAGACGGTTCAGGTACCTTGAAGAGCTACAAGATCAGTTATGGAAGAGGTGGCAGATGGAATACTTGCCAGAACTCAATTATTACCCATCAGGCAAGTAAAGGGCTCCAATGCAAATTGTATCAAGGTGGGAGACGTGGTAATGATTGGGGATGAAAGACCAAGGCAATGCTGGAAGCTTGGCATAATTGAAGAGTTGTTTGTTGGCAAAGACAATTTAGTTAGGTCTGCACTGGTAAAGACTTCAGGAGGAAAGTTAAAGAGACCTATACAAAAACTCATGCTTTAGAAATCAGCAAAAACACAGATAGTCAAGATGAAACATTTGAGTTACAGCCTCATGGAGAAGGCTTGGCTAACCTTGCGGAAGGTAACGACAACAATGCCTCTTCGGTGGGGAGTGTTAGAAAATCTAGAAGAGGAAGAACCATTGTTGTCCCAAGGCGATATGATGACTAAGCTGATTGATGCAGCATTGCTTGTATATATTAAGTTAAGGTGTGTATATATCCATCTCATAATTGTAAGGTTAGTGAAAAATTCACTTAATAAGAGCTAGCATTTTTGGGCTCTTGTGGCATCAGTGTTTGGGACGCTGGTGGCATCATTTTGGGGCGTTGCGCGTCTTTTCTACTCGTTTGTGGGATGTCGTACGTACAGGGTGTGGTCTTGTAGAGAGCTCTCTTGCAATTCAGTTTGGTTGTTTAGATACAAGATTGTTGCATCGTGCAATAGTCCAGGTTGCGTTGTTGTTGCAAGGTTGAGAAAGAAGACCATAAATAGTACCCTTTTTGTTTACATTAAATTCATGTAACTAAGGTCTAAGGTAGGCCCGCATCGAGTCAGCAACCCTGAGGTTACCCTGAGGTTACCCTGAGGTAGGACCTAATAGGATCTCAAATCCGTAAGTTTTAATTTAGCTTAACTTGGGCTTCAGATAGAACTGGCCCTTTAGAATTTGGCCGTTCACGGCTCAGCTGGGATTTTGAACCCAACAAATAAATAAAATAACAGGCCTCGAACTGTTAATGTACAGACTAAAATATAGAAAGTGGTCAAATCTAACAACACGACAGTTACATCAAGGGAAGTATTACACTTAGCAGAATGAATTTAATTTGAAAATTTTAATCTAATCTCAAATGCCACAAATTGGGAAGGCATGTAAAGTCAGTCATGGCAGCAACAGATTGAAAAACCACCTTTAAGGATAAAACAATTAAAGAAACGTTGTCATTCGTAGAAGAGAAACATTACAGAGATACCTAAAAAACGTGCTTCGAAAAAAATATCATTTATAAAGAAACAGAAGAAGCAATTTCGAGAGAAAATCGAACCCTGTTTTGCGAGTGGAGACGAGTGGTCGCGAGATTAAAGAACCACAAAGCCAATACTAGAGAAGTGATTGCTGAAAAATGGAGATCAGTACGAAGATACACCCTCTCCCCAACATCAGGGACCTAGTGTTATCTTTCATGACACGATTTGCGGTATACCCCTAGTCCTACTGGTACATTAGGTGAAACCAATTTCTCCATTTAATTTACACGTCTCACAAAATGCTTCCATTTCCGTTATTCGTTCATTCTTTTGCCACATTTATATAAATTCCACGTTTTTTCACACATTTACTAATTACATTCTTCCATCTTTTATGCAGTCTTCTTCTACATCTTACACCTACGCACTCACTACTGTGCGCATTTTTCACAATTCTGTCATTATTCATCCACTCTACATGACCATACCAACGTAGCATACTACCCTTCATTCTTATCTTTATTGACTTTCTCACTTCACACTTTTCACCAACATCCTCATTTCTCATATGGTCAATCCGTTTTATTATGCTTCTTAAATTATTCATCTGAACTGCCCTCACTTTTTGCATTTATTTTAACAGTAAAAAGTGATTTAATTCAATTCAATTAAAAAATGTGAAGTTTGGTTGGTATTTCTTTGATTTTTCGAAAAGGCATCTTATTAATCGTTTGTTACATAACGTCTACGTCATTTTTATTCTGACTTACGCCAGACGATTTTATTCATCTTCAGGGGAGGTCTCATATCCATACATAGCCATACACCCGTGTTGACACGGATCCATACCCATACATCATATCCATACATCTGTGTTGGCACCAATACACTTTCATGTAGACCTCTCACTACATTTACACTCAAGCACATTCACTCATTCGGGGTTTTCATCGCTCTCTTGGCTTACTGGCTCTGCTTCACTCTACTTGCAGCTTCCAAAATCCTTTGCTGACGATACAAATATCAGCAGACAAATTAAAACTACAGACGATAGAGTAAAGTCTTTACAAACGGACACACAATAAAAAGATGTCCGAAGGAAACAATATGAAATTTTCTTTAGATTTTGAAAAAAAATGATGAATTAAAAATCTATGCACTACTATGCTCTAAATGGACAAGAAGTTCAAACAAATTGCAAATTTGCATATTTTGTAGAGTTGGAACTGTTTGTTTGTTGCCATGTTAATTTAGAATCTGTTTAAAAATACAGGGTGATTCACTCGTTGATAGCCCCAAAGTATTGTATTAGCAATACTTTGGGGCTACCAGCGAGTGAATCACCCTCTGTACTTTGACTTTTTGTCGTTGGTAGGTGAAAGAGAGAGGGAGGGAAACAAGCTAAAAGAGGTCTCATTGACGCTCTGGAGAGTCGGGAGATGTAGTAAGGGATAAAGGGTCACCGATGTTTCTTGATCGGTAAAAGTAAGCAATACTGAGGGGGAGGAAATGCTTTTATTAATATAAGGAACCGGGAAAGCTATTTCAATAGTATAATTTGTTCACTAGAAACATTATTAAACATTATTTGAAGAGCTAAAACTACTTCTTCTTCCGCAGCTTATTATCCCATCTTTACATGGGGTCGCTGTTTTTGGTTCGTCTTCTCCACTCTCCTCTGTCGTATACCACGTCTTCCTCCAAGTCCTTCTCCCTGATGTCCGCCACCACACAGTCCCTCCATCTCGTCTTCGGTCTTCCTCTTCTTCTCCGTCCCGGCAACTCCATCTCCAGCACTCTGCGCCCCACATACTCCTCCTCTCTTCTCCTGACGTGTCCATACCACCTCAGCCTGGCCTCCTGCACCTTCTTAGATGCTTCCGCCACCTTCACTGTCCCTCTTATATGCTCATTTCTGACCCTATCCCTCCTCGTCACTCCACACATCCATCTCAACATCTTCATTTCAGCCACATCGATTTTTCTTTCATTGCTCTTCTTCATTGGCACAGTCTCCATTCCATACAACATTGCCGGCCTCACCACTGTTTTGAATACCTTTCCCTTCAGTTTCACTGGTCCCTCTTATCACAGAGCACCCCTGATACGTCTCTCCAGTTCTTCCACCCCGACTGTATTCTACAGTTTATCTCTCTCTCTGCTCCCCCCTCTGCATCCACTGTTGACCCCAAGTATTTAAAATACTCCACCGTCTTAACACGCTCTCCACTCAATGTCACTTCCCCTCCTCGGTCCTGCTGCACATCACAGCAATCAAAGTGGCACATTTTATTTTTATTTACGAGTGTAAGAACAAAACCATTATCTTACAATGGGTAAATAAATATTTTGTAACTCATATAGAAATTCACTCGTATCAGACCAGAAATAGATCAAAGCACGTGATACCTCAATTTAGAATTCACTGGGCACAAACTTTTTTGATGTGAGGGCCAAACCAACCATCTGTTTTATATGTAGGGGCCAGATATATAGATATTCTATTTTTTATAATAACCAGGGGTAATATTTCAGATTTTTCTTTGGGTAGCTAACTTTTTCATTGAATTGAAAAGACCCGTGGGGCCACTGAAAAGACCCGTGGGCCAGGGTTTGTGCATCGCTGATTTAGATTGTCTTCATCTCAAAAATTACCCATTTTCATTGGATTAAAACCAATGAATGATTTAAATGCTGATGTAAAAAATATTGTGAATGTAAATTCGTTTAAAACCAAGTTGAAATCTCGATTAATAATGGAATACTAATAAAAATCTAGGATTAAATGTACATTACTCGTTATTGTTCATCTCTCATAGCTAATAGTTATTCCTTTATATAGTATTGGTATCATACCTTCATCAATGACTTTGCATTTATCTTATATCTATAATAATAATAATAATAATAATAATAATGATAATAATAATAATTTGAGATTAATATATATTCTAATTAATAATTCTTATTTATGATCTATATATTATTAATTAATAATAATAATCTGATTATTTTTAATTAAGAGCCCAGTAAAGTCTAAAGCTTAAGGGCCAAATTAAATAAAATAAATACTCCAATTTCACAATTATTTACGTTAAAATAAAAACAAAAATTGTAAACAAAAATTGCATTTATTTTAGTATTAAAAAGTTATTTAATTTAATTCAATTAAAAAATGTGAAGTTTCGTTGGTATTTTTTTGCAATTTCGAAAAGGCATCTGATTAATTGTTTGTTGCATAACGCCTACTTCATTTTTATTTTTATTTACGCCAGACGATTTTATTCATCTTCAGGGGAGTGTTTTTTTTGTTTTTTTAAACAAAAATGGGTTAATTTACTTTGAGTTTACTTTTAATTAATTTTGTAATTATATTCCCCCCCCGATTCAGTTCTAGTCTAATTTAATTTCGTGTTTTAATTATTTCAATTAATTTTCAACGTCAGGTGGTCATGATTTTTAAAGCGATTTTACTCCATTCCGATTCCTTTATGTTAATTCACTTAAATCTACTCTTTTTCTTAATTCCTTTTAAAACTAATCTTCGGTTCTTACCTGAAACACCTTTTTAGTTCTTCATTATTTGTCTCACCTGAAAATAAGAAAGAAAAAAATTTAATAAAAAAATTCAAAAAGTCATAAATTTTAATTTATATTTAGAAAAAAGAGTTTCAAATATGCTTTGACAAGCAATGAACGCTATTATCTAATTCGCAGATCCCCTCATTTTATTGTCTTCCGCCTCCCTATCCTCCACCCTCCCGCTTCCCCTCCCTCAGTTTTACAATCCCCTAAATCTCCTCCCCCCCCCTCCCAGTCACCCCATTTTCTACCCGCGCCTGCTGTTTTAACTACATCTTATTTATTTTGGAACCACTAACCCGTGCTTGGCATGAACTATCTGTCAAAAGCAACGGATGCCAATGGTGAGGCCTATTTCTAGGTCACATGACCTCTTACTCACGAGGCATTTACATGGCGTGTTCTACATAAATCAAATGACGTATTCCCTAAGTCATATGACTTAACTCATGTAATGTTTAAAGTCAGTTTTATAGTATATGTCATGTCTCGTCTGTCACTGCTTTTAAATTAATGATGCCCCTTAACTGTTCAAATGTTTACACGAACTTAAAAATTTTCTGTCTATCAGTTCGTCAGTCTGTTTATATATTCTGTTCTTCTGTATATATATATATATATATATATATATATATATATCAGTCAGTCCTTCTACTTTTTTTTTTATCAATATTTATCTGTCTGGTTTCCTGTTTGCCCTTTTGGGTGTGTCTGTCTATTCAAATATCTACTTGTCTTTACGTACGTATGTTTTCCTCTCTGCCCATAATGTTCGCCCGTACCCGCGTTCATCTTTCTAAATATTTGTTCGTCTATCTGTATGTCTATATACCCGTTTTTCTGGACACCCCCACCCACCCCATTCCCCATTGTCTCTACATAATAATAATTATGTGTGTGTGTGTGAGTGATTTCGTTTGGGCTAAAAGATTTTTAAAAGAAAACTGTAGAGGAACGCGATTTGAAATAAGAAGGGTTTGTTTAAAAGTTAATAATTCATTATGTATTGTATTATTAAACCACCATCTTTGCACGTAACAAAATGATACTGTAATATAATGTAACAAAGGAGAGAAACGTTGACACATTATCATCATTACTAGTTAAAAAAATGTCAGATACTATTAAATAGTTAGCATTCATGCCCATATACACGTACAGCCAAAAAGACGAATGCCCTTCATGGTATGAAGTAATTTCTTAAGGTGATTGAGTTTGCAAGAATTTAAACTGCTCAAATTGCCCCTCAAGCATTCCTTTTTACACGAACGAAAAGGTCACACTGCCTTAAAAAATATATATACATAAATTATATATTTATTAATTTTTTCATTTAACTCAAATTGAAGAAGAAAAATGTGTAAGATTAAAGTGCCACGAGCAAAGTATCGTAAATCAAAGAATTTCTGAGCCATTTTCCAATCTCGGAAGCCAAAACTAAATTCTTATCTATTCTAATCTTAAATGGTTCCTTCCTTTAACTTAAACGCAGTGTTCAATAATAATAAGTAATACATTGAAGAAAAGCTTCACACTTGTTGACAGTTCACAGTTGTTCGAAAACAATAGAAGTATATATATATAGAGGGTATTCTAAAATTACCTATTAAACTTATATATGTCTGTCGATCAGTAGTGGACGTTGTGAACAATGTGTTCAAGTTGAAGGAAGACACTTTGAACATCTAAAATAAACAATTATTGTTGCTTTTCTTATTGTTGTATTTGAAATAAAACTGTTAAATATCGCATAATTTTGGTTAAGATATTGCGTTCATATAAATGTTTACTAGCTAATTTTAGAACGCCCTGCATATATATATATACAAGTGTGACCATGGTTCGACAAGTGTGACCATGGAATCATAATACATAAACTGAAATATATGGGAATAACAGGAAAAGTAGGGAAATGGATATATAATTTCCTTAGTGAGCGGAGGCAAGTCGTTACAGTACAAGGAGTATCTTCATCAGAATCAGAGGTCCTCAGCTCAGTACCACAAGGAACGGTATTAGCTCCACTACTCTTCATAATCATGCTAACTGACATAGATGAGGACGTTACCAGAGACAGCACAGTAACATCCTTTGCAGATGACACAAAGATCAGTAGAAAAATACGAAAACCAGAAGACATAGGATCTCTACAAACCGACATAAACAAAATTTACAAGTGGACGGAAGACAACAATATGAAGTTTAACACCGAGAAATTTCAGCTATTACGGTATGGAAAAAGAGAAGACCTAAAGTCCATGGAATATTATACCCCAAATGGACAGGAAGTCCAGAGAAATTCCAGAGCAAAAGATTTAGGGGTTGTAATGACAGATGATGCGAAATTTGAAACACAAAATAAGATAGCAGTAAACAGAGCAAAGAGAATAACGGGTCTGATATTGAGAACTTTTAAACGAAGGGATAGGAATGTAATGATCCCCCTACTGAAAACCCTGATAATACCCAAACTGGAATACTGCTCGGTCCTAACATCCCCATATAAAAAAGAAGACATTAGACAGCTGGAGGGGATTCAAAGAAGTTTCACAGCCAAGATCAATGGGTGCAAAAAACTAAATTACTGGGAAAGGTTACGAGAACTAAACCTATATTCACTGGAAAGGAGAAGAGAGAGATACACCATTATTTACACTTGGAAAATAATGGAGAAACTAGTCCCTAATCTTACTCTGAATCCCATAACTCCCCAAACAACGGTGGAAGGTAGAAACGGTAGACTGTGTCGTATTCCCAAATTGAAGGCGAGACAGGGAACACCCTTAACCCTGAAAGAAAATAGTTTTGTAGTGAGAGGACCAAAACTATTTAATCAGCTGCCCAAAGACCTAAGAAACACGAAGGGAGTTGCAGTGGAAATCTTCAAAAGAAGACTTGACGCCTGGCTCAGAACAATCCCCGATGAGCCGGGCGTACCTGGCTATGTGAGGTGGAGAGCGCAAGAATCCAACTCACTACTTCACCAGGCCAACTCGAGAGGAGGGGCGACACGCTTGACCTTCGCGAAATGAGAAATCATCACGTGGAACCTTTGTAAGGTTGTAAGGTAAGGTAAGGTTGTCTCTTATTGGGTAGTCAAAAATTGAAATGTTGAATTATTTTATCTGCGCCCCCTAAAATAGTTCCATTTAGCATAAAAACTAAAACTTGAAAGTTTGACACAAATTGGCTCATATTTAGGGGTCGCCCCCGGCTAATAAAAATGGTGACCATGGCATAATAGCTCCTGACATATGATTATGCTCATTATACACATAATTCCTTCCTTCTTTTTTAGTTTGATTCGTTTTTATAAGTATAGGCCTTCTTATTTATCATTGATCCTTTTCTAACCTATCCTTGATGTTGTTATAATCCATCCTTTGGTCCTCAATCCTTCTTTATCCCAATCCTTTTTCTCCTATCCAAAATCCTTCCTGGCTCTTTTTTTATATACAATCAGCAATGAAGCATTGCTACAAAAAAAACCCATTAGTTTATTATATAGAGATAAATTCAAAATGCCAGTGCTATTTACATACTTTAATTACTTTAATTAGCATTATTTCCTTATACAACATTTATTTAATACACAATGATTATACAATATGGTGTATTTTAAGGTGCGACCTCATTGATGGTTATTTTTTGAGAAGAACAGTTTTTGATGGAACTGGGTTACTCTGGCGGTGTTTTGCAACAATTTGGAGCAGGAACTGGAGCTGCTCTTCCCCCACTGTCAATTTCTTATTCAGCTCTTGAACTAAAGCTACTGCACCTTCTGCCCGGTCATTTACAACAGATAGAGCTGCAACAATAGCTCTGGCCCTTAAATATTCACAGTTGGATGTCCAAGTGCTGGGTGCCTTGTTCAGAAATCCTGGCAAATTCAGCTTAGTAAAGAACTCTCTAGTATTTCTTGTAACAAGTTGGTGTAGTCCTTCACCAGAGCAGAAGGTCGATTCAGGAATCCGAGGACGCTTGGGTGGTCTATCAGTGGACTCATCTTCTAATGCCTTTACCATGCGTTTCTTTACATCTGTAGTAATTCGCTCATCAAAGAAAGCAAGACCAACTGCTTCTTCAGACAGGTACCATAAGTGGTTAGAGAGCTTTTTTTAGTTGCATCAGAAATCTTTTTGTTAGGATAATTAATCAATGACCTCATAAGGAGCCAGTCATTAAATGGGGTTTCAATAGGGAGTGAGGATGTTGTCCAAGCCTTCATATAGATGAGAACAGAAAAAAGGGAAAGATCTCGAATTCCTCGTTCTTCAGTCTTAGTCATCTTGAACTGGTTTCGAAAAAGCCACATCTTGATAGAATAGAGCGCTTTGGACATCCAGCGAGCTCGATGCATGGCACCTGGTGCACGAAACTTGATGCCTTTATTGGGGACACCTCCAAGAAAGATGATGGACAGATCCAAAAGTTCTTGATAGTCATCCCGTAGCATAGGTGCCTGGGATCTAGCAAACTGAATTAGTTCAGTTTTAGACTGGATAATTGCTTCTTTAGTAATCGTGTCTGTCTCACCTGTTTGGAACTGGCTTTGATCAACAGAAGTCCAATTGTCACGAAAACGCTTAAAGATCAATATCTCTGGACCAGTTGATGTAGATCCCAATGTTGCTTCAAATGCAGCTCCCAACAATAAATCTAAAACATGGTGTCTACAAGGCAAGTACAAAACATCATGTCCCAATTTTGCTTCGATGAGAGCACAGGCTCCACTATATTGACCCGTGTTTGAAGCTGTTGTATCGAAACAAATTGCTTTTACTCTCTCTGTAATTCCCCATTCATTCAGGCAGTTAAAGACGGCTTCAGCTTGTGCTTCTCCAGTTGAGTTTGGGATTTTGGGGACACCAAGCAGCTGTTCAACACCAGGTCCTGACACAAGTACTGGGAGACGATCAATGTGCTTATGCGAGGTGAGGTCCTCCATCATCTTGCCATCCCAGTGGACTGTCGTAGAACATTCTCCATGGAAATGCTCCTTAAGTTCTTTAGCATGACGAGCTCGGTTCTTATTTCGAAGGCGATGGATAGAATGTTGGTTTATGTTGTAATCTGAAGCGTCCAAACCAAAGCTTTTAGCTGCCTCTGAGAGGATAAATGTTGCCTTTCTAGAGGAAATTTGTGTACGATCCAGGGCAGCAGACATCTGAATAGTCATGATGTTTTTCATGCCTCGTTTTTTCTTAGATTTTGGTAAAGCACAAGCTCCTTTGGGCTCCTCCTCCTCATTCTCACTTTCATCAGTGTTGCTGGAAGATGTGGAAGAAGCCAGTACAACTTGACTAGTAGACGCCTCCATCAAAGATTCTGACTTTCTTTCTCTCTCTGCCTCAGCTTCCAACCGTTTGACTGCATTTTTTGTGCGGTGAAGATGTACAGTGTCCACACCACCGATTGAGCCAGGACGACCTTTTTGTCTTTGCAGTTGAAGGAACTCCCAGTCCTCACGATTCTTGATCAGCTTCTCAGCGTCTCCATGGGCGATGTCAAAGAGATCTTCCAATCGCTCTACAAAATCAGCCTCCTTGGTTTTATGAAACATGTTTAAACAGGTTGATTTTGTCTTATCAAGCAATATTTTCAGCTACAAACTTGACAATTATCTCTAATATATTCATTTAATTGAATTCATCATAAATATGATGATTAATTAATTAAAAACATATGTTTAGTATACTTGACAACTGCTAGTAATTTCAAATATTAATTGCATAAATAATAGCTATATTTTATGAACTTTAATAAGCGGGGGCGACCTCTAAAAATTGTTCAATCCAAAAGAATTTTTATATGTGATGTTTTCTCAACCAATGGAACTGGTTGAGGGGGCGCAATCTAAAAAAATCAACACTTCGAAAATAAGAGACACCCTAAATTATATATATATATATATATATATATATATATATATATATATATATATATATATATATAAAGTTAAGTTTAGATAAACTGTTATTTGAAACTCATAAATTGACGAGCTTCAAATACCACTAAAAATTATTAATGCATTTCTTTTTATAATTCATTATAATAAGAAGCTGTATTGAATTATTATTAGAAAACTAATTTTGGATTGGTGGACGTTGTCAACTTGAAATGAATAAGATTGTTGGCGTGATTTTGATGAAAAACATCGAAATTACTGATGAAAAAAATCATGATTGCGTTTCAGTCACCTCGGAGGTTCGAATGTGTAAATAATATTACTTATGGATTTTAGTTTCAGAGATATGTGAACGACATTCCGTCCATAAAATGTTGGAAATAAATGGCAATTAACCTTCAGAAACCGTTCAATTCTCGCGTAACTTCAGAATCAGCTATGAATTTGGACGTCATTCTTTAATACACGTTTCACCTTTCGGATATCTGTCTTACCTTCCTGATTCGTCTGAACTTGCATATGGCTATAATGATTAAGCATCCTGATTACTACACTCTTAAATAATTCTATTTTACCAGTTCGATCTTGCGTATTTTTATACACAAAAAAAATGTCATATAAAAAGTTTGGCAAAAGGTTTATTTACATTCATTTTTATTTGCCAATAAATTAAGCTCGCAACATAAAGCTAAATTCATAATTTTTTCTTAAATACATAAAATTAATATCGAGTGTGTGTGTGTGTGTGTGTGTGTGTGTGTGTGTGTGTGTGTGTGTGTGTGTGTATAAGCATAAATTTTAATAAGTAACTCGTATTATAATTTTAAAATTGTATAATTTTAATATAAAATTACAAAATTAGATCAGAATAAAGCAGAGACACGCGTATTTAATTATAAATGATGGTTTACACGCGCTTCATCGCTATTAAGTGGAGAATTATAAAGGAGTTTAATTCAATAGCCATAATCAGAGCCGTTCAAAATCAGAAGGTCGTTTGTCGGCCTTTTTATTTGAACATATTTTTTTTTTCAGTCTTACTGCTAAAAATAGAAAAAAAAAAAACATCTAGTCTCATTGTCCTGTGGAGGTATCTTATTTGGCGGGACTTTAAGATGGAAAAGGTCTCAGCACAAAAACTGGACTTAGGCTAACCTTGAAGAGTTAAAAGATTCATGTTCCAGACCAGCTATTCGAAACGCTAAATACGAGAAACTGCCAAATTACTTTTAGTTGCCTTGAAATTATAGGATTACTGGGTGTGTGTGTGTGTGTGTGTGTATATATATATATATATATATATATATGATGAAGGAATTTCAAGAGTTACCCTTAAATGTCATGATAATGAAAAGTATAAATGCCCAGCAACAGTGAAATTCCGTTATTTACTCTACGGTAGTCTCCCTTGCCATTCTACTGGACAATGGTTCTCCAGTCGTGCTACGTCGTGGTTAGAGTCGTAACACAGCTTCCTATCAACCAGCGAAGTTAAGCGACATTTGATCTGGAAAGTAATTGGATGGGAGACCGTCCTCCGAGACCAGATTAGGTAGCGACCGGAGGTTCGGATTTCAGGTAAAGCCGTAGGTTAAACAACCCCCATCATTACATACGCAGCTCCAGTCAAACCTCATCTCCATCATTCATACTCAGAATTTCGAGGAAATAATTATTGAAGTTTATTGTTTCAGGAAGAAAATTAAACTTAAAAAGTAAATTTTTGAAATTAAATTTTTTTTAATGTTTTTATCTGTGAATACAATTAAACCTTTTTAAGACTTAATTGCGTACGCCGTACGATCTTAATTTTCAAGCCCGCATTTGAATGGGCGTAAAAGAAACGCTGTCTGTGGGATATACATTCCGCCCGTACTTACAGTACCGAAAGGGTTTAGTTGTCTATTAATTTATATCGTAATTGAACATTTTAAGCAAAAGACATTGTAAAACTTTTCATTTTTGGCCCCAAACTGCCGTCTGTGGGGTATACATTTTACTCAGGTCCCCCATCTCGAAAAGATTAAAAACAAATTTGGCTGACCACCATTTCAAGGAAGTTGAGTGGTCTTGAATATACCCACTAAATGCCCCAAGTATATATATTTATTTACTAACGCCCGTAGTTCATTGGGTAACACCATTTCCTCGTAAGAGAAGTGAAAATACTGAGGTCCGGGGTTCGAATCCCGATGGTATTGGTAATAATAATGATATTTCAGCATTTAAAGCAATCGACTTCATTTATGGAACAAATTATAACCTTTATTTTTTACAGTACAAATAAAATATATAAAATAATATACAGGGTGTCCTATAAGTCCGGCATCATAGGAGAAATTCATATTTTTCTATTTCTACAAACCATAATTCATATTTTTCTCTTTCTACAGGCCATAATGTCTGTGAGCAAGGAAGAACGAATCCAGATAATTCTACTCATAGGAAATCGGAGTCAAAGAGAGGCCGCTGCTGAATTTAACAGACTGCATCCAGACCGCGAGCCAATAACACAGAGTTGTGTTAGCAGACTTGTTGCAAAGTTTAAGGAAACAGGATCCATAGAAGATAAACCACGCAGTGGACCTTCAAGGAGGTCCGACGATGATACAGCGACTGCTATCCTGGCTCATTTTAACAGAAATCCCAATAAGTCTCTTCGGCGATTGTCCGCCGAGACAGGAGTGTCGAAAAGTAGCATCCATCGCATTCTTCAGGCTCACAAATGACATCCATATAAACTTCAGATCCTACAGAAATTAAGCGAAGATGATCCCGACTGGTGGATGGAATTTTGTGAATGGGCTACGGAACAATATGCTCGGGATGCCAATTTCCCGTCTACCATTCTGTTCAGTGACAAGGCTGTTTTTTATGGAAATGGTGAGGTAAATCGACAGAACACACGCTACTGGTCTCAAAACAACCCTCACTGGTATACCTCTTCAAAGGAACAAGGTGCATCTCGGGTGATGGTATGGTGTGGCATTTGGAAGGATCGCATCATAGGCCCCCTCTTTTTCGATAACATGTCACTGGAGGCACCTACCTACGTATGCTCAAGGAAGAAGCATTTCCCAGTGTCTTGAACGAAGAAGGAAATTTCCCAACATGGTTCCAGCAAGACGGCACTCCTGCATATTACAGCACCCAAGTAAGGGAATACCTGTACCAACAATTCCCTGGTCATTGGATAGGACGTCGAGGGCCTGTGGAATGGCCAGCTAGAAGCCCGGATCTCACGCCACTAGATTTTTATCTCTGGGGCCACTTGAAAGCGCTGGTATACGCCGAGAAAATTAGGAGTGTTGAACATTTGCGGCATGTAACACCATTACTCCTGACATCATTCACCGTGTGCTTGCTGACTGGGTATCACGTCTGAATTTGTGTATTGAAAACAATGGTGGACATATTGAGCACGTTCTGTAAATAAAAGCTTTTGTTTTGCCTTTTTTTATTATTTTTCCTATGATGCCTGACTTATGGGACACCCTGTATAATAGAATATATAATATAGAATGTAAGGATTATGCATATATTTAAATAAAGTTAGCTCGCATTTGTGAGTGTAGCAAGTTTTCACTTAAGATTTATAAGAACACACCTGCATTCTCTTATCACAAAAATAATAAAAAATAAATAAATAAAATTATTGAACATTTAAAAAAATAAAGGACACCTACTATACATATATAAATAGTACCATCCATGGGGCCCGTGTTGTCAAGCTCCACCTTAATTTTTTTTTAGTTGTGAATGTATCATTAACGTTCTACAGTACATTGAAATTACATAATCCTATATTGTATTGCAATACGGGCCCCATCAGTGAGAAAGAGACAGGAATGCCACTGATATATATATACGAGTGTGTGTGTATATATATATATATATATGTTATAATGTTATAATGTTTCAGACCAACAAAGACCCTAGGATCCACTCAATGGTCTATCTAACTGTGTTCGTAAATGTGTATTGTGCATGTCCTCCGTGGTGGCGGAGGGGACCTACAATTTTACGTGGGTTCCGAACCACAAAGCCTTAATTTTACTACCTTAAACTATACCCAATCTCTCAACTTATGCGTTTAATCGATTTTTAAACATGTTTATAGACGTGCTACTAATTACTTCTACCGGCAAATTTACACCCGTTATTTCTAGTCCTATTATATTGAAATATTTCGAAAAAGCTATCTCTATCTACGTTATCGAACCCATTATTATATATATATATATATATATATATATATGTGTGTGTGTGTGTGTGTGTGTGTGTAAACTTGCAGGAATTGAAAAAATTTGAGTTATGATTAAATTGTTTTTTGTTGCAAATAACAAGATTGGATACTAATGGAAATAAAAGGTCACTGTGTGTGTGTGTGTGTGTGTGTGTGTGTGTGCGTGCGCGCGTGTTGTCTGCTGAAACGAGGTAGCGAATCTCTTTGTTGGTGACTATCACTTTCTCGTTTGACCTCCATCATGTGGACTTAAGTTTTTGCCCCTTTTTGTCATTCAAGGATACACCATTAAATTCTCTTATTTTATTCTTATTTTAATTATTATTTGCATCTCATCCCTCCTCCGAAGTGTGGAATGCGTGGGAGCTGTAAAAGAGATCCAGCTGAGATTCGTTGAAAGTCCACGAACGATTTCGAAATGAAAACGGTAAAATTTAGAATATATTTCCAAAGTAAAAATTGTGGCAAATTTTCTCGACAGAAACGGAAATTCCATCAATTTCCTCGAAACGTTTCGCAACTTTTAAGAAGAAAACAATTGCAATTCGCTTCAGACGAAAACCAAAAAGCAATAAAGTCCTAAAATAGATTTCAAGAAGTGTTTACTTCAATGAGAATATAATACGAGAACAAAAAATATCTTTTCATAAATACAGCTTTCATTTCTGCCCACAAGGATATATATACACACACACACACCGTTTTCATTCCCGCCCACATAGTATATATATATATATATATATATATATATATATATATTGCATAAACATATATTATATGAACAGGAAATTTTTTTTTTCTTCGTGTAAACTGATAAAAAAAGATGAAGCATTGAAAATACTCTTAGACATTTCCTTTTGTGCTATTCGTGGTAGTGGAGGGTGTATTTAAAAATCTCTCTTGTCATTGGTCGATAGAAATTTGTGACAAAGAACGCGCCAATCATGTGACTCGCTTTGAAGGCGAGGCACTCTTGGCATTTTCTTATACAGGAATAAATAAAAATCAGGAAAATAAAAATTGGTATTTTTAGTTTTAGTTTTTTTTTTTTTTTTAATATTTCGTCTCTTGGCATTTGTTTGAGATGTAAAATTTCAACCAAGTTTTTATTATTATTTTTTAACTTGGCCTTAATTCTCTCTCTCTCTCTCTCTCTCTCTCTCTCTCTCTCTCTCTCTCTCTCTCTCTGTCGTGTATTGGTTTTTTAATAAAGAATATAATAATATTGGATGGAAAACGAAATTGTTTGAAATATAAAATAGTATTTGGCAACAGTCAAAAAAATGCGCTGAGGCCGAAGGCATTCAAATACCCAAATGCGAGTCCTCGGGTGTGGAATATCCCAGTTCGGTCTTTTTCATTACTAATACGTGATTGTCGTTCTAAATGTACTAAAATGAATCTCTCTCCACGACCAAATTATAATGATGAATCCACACTCGCTTTCCCCCTTCATGCTTCTCGTTTCAGCATAAATGAAAGTCAGTAAACAGTGAGGATCGTTTGTAATTTCACCTACTCCCTCCCTAGCGTTGTTCAAATTTCAATGGCGGCCACGCTATCCGTTTACCCATTCGTAAACACAGCGTAAATCAGCAGAAAGAATGATAATAAAAGAAAAAGAAAAGAAAAAGAGAATCTCTCTCTCTCTCTATCATATGGGTAAATAGACAGACAAATAGACAGATATATGATTTGATAGGTACTCATTAAACTGATAAGGTTATTCACGATTTCTTAGAAATTTGCCTCTGATAAATCCTGTGATGTAAACGCATGCGTGGATTCTTGCCAACTTTAAACCACTTGAGAATGTTTCATTTAGTAAACCAAAATTTTTTTTTAGTCAATAAAACATTCTAAATTTCTTTAATTAACTCATCTGTTAATCTATTAAATACCTGTACCTGCAATATATATATATATATATATATATATATATACATATATATATATATATACACACATTTAACTGCAATGACCGCGCAGTATATTAACGTATAGAAACGACGTAAGTATAGAGGAGTGTTCTGCACACGAGCAAGAGAAATAACAAACAAATGAAAAATAAGGCACCCGCCCGGGAATCGAACCCAGGATCTTCCGATTGCCGGAATTGCAGTTAAATGTACATATTCACGATTTGCGAGGGTGCCCTCTCAAGGCATTGGTTTCTGCCCTATGCAGGAGAATTACAACTTCTGACTATTGTGGCTCCGTAGTGTAGTGGTTAGCACGTCTGACCGGCAATCGGAAGATCCTGGGTTCGATTCCCGGGCGGGTGCCTTATTTTTCATTTGTTTGTTATTTCTCTTGCTCGTGTGCAGAACACTCCTCTATACTTACGTCGTTTCTATACATATATATATACATATATATATACTGTATATGGGCGTCGGCAGAGGGCGGGCAAGAGGGGGCACTTGCCCCAGTGCCCCACCCTGGAATTTGCTGTGAGTGTATATACTGTATATATTATTATTAATAATAAATTATGTTGCAAATATATTTTGCGAATATAAATAACTTTTTGGCTAAGGAAAACTAGGTGAAACCTACGTTTGGCAGAGTCGGTACTTCGTTTTAGGAAGAGAATATCCAATTTATTAGAGCAATATTAAACTTTACACAAAACTGGGAGCCACATAGGGGTAGGAAATGAAAATCATCATACTCCATTGATGAAGTTGATTGCGTGGGGAAAGCTTTATTCTAAAGGAGATCTTGCATCATAAAGGATTAATTTAGTAATTGTATTCTTATTGATTTTATACTAACATAACAACTTAAGTTATTGATTAGTATAATTTAACTGTATTTAGCGAATCTACGAGTATACTGGTACATTAGCTTTAGCCTGTAACTGATTAGCTATTGAATTGTTATTTAACATTACAGATCTACATTTGTCGTCAGTTGATTCTTGTTAATCATAATATAATACAATATATAATATCATTGTTTATGATAAAAAGGAAAACTGGAAAGTGATAAGGAGGAATAAAAAATCGGAAAGAAATCATCTGATTCGAAGCATGTGTGGAGGAGATTGTAAACACCAATCGACCAGGGAAGTACTCCGGGGGGGGGAGGATATTAGGCAGGAGACAGGGAGTGCTGGAACTCCCGTTTCTCCTGTCACTGTCCTTCTTAGCTGATCTTTTTCCGTGTCTCATGTACCCTGTGAGTGTGAGCGGTCCAGCATACTCTGAAACACATACACACTTCTCCCCCTATTCCTCACTACACATACTGTACATCTTACACACTACACAACCTTTTCAAAATTTCTATTAAAAAAAAAAGAAAATGACATCATTGGCCTTGGAGACCTTGTTTTGGGCTCTCTCTGTCTTCTGTGGAGGGGTCACTTTTACGGGCGCTCGCCCTTAGCCCTCTCCTTACTACATAAAAAAAGGTTCCAACGGTGTCAGCATTAGCATCAGCTGTAGATCAAGTCTCAAGCTCCACATCGGTACTAACCGTTCAACAAATGTCACATCATCATTTGGATACTGATGTCTATATTAGTCGGGCCAGGACTGTGACAGATAACATAAGATACGATCTATTCCCCATGACTTCTTATTCATCTCAAATGAAAGAGGCATTTTGTAAATACTGTGTAGTGTTCCCACAGGCCGTCAATCGTGGTTTGGGTGAAGCTTTTATTA
The DNA here is from genome assembly GCA_023014485.1 of Bathynomus jamesi. Lineage (NCBI taxonomy): Eukaryota > Metazoa > Arthropoda > Malacostraca > Isopoda > Cirolanidae > Bathynomus > Bathynomus jamesi. The sequence continues at coordinate 554,370 of JAJOZX010000768.1, read as the reverse complement.
CAAAGTCCTTCACCAAGAATAAAAACTTTTACGACAATGCTAGAAATTATATAAAATCTTCCTGACACAAAAAAGCACTTTTTGATGATTTAGAATAAACCACGACTTAATTTAATTTGTAGAATGGATGTGTCAGTCCGGCGATTAGTAGAGAAAAATCGCTCCAAGCTGTTCTTTATTTTGTCAGTTATAGTATTTTGTGGGACACGTGATATTGCTTTACGTGGAAAAGATAGCACACCAGGCAATGTGCATGATCTGTACCAATTTCGTGCAGAGGAGGTGATCTGGTTTTGCGCAATCTGGAAAATGCTCCTAAGAATGCTCGTAATACTTCTATGCAAACAACAAAATGTCTTTATTGAGTTATGTAAAGATGTGAAAAAGGAAAGTATTGTCTCTAAAGTCAACAACTCCATTCCTCCATTCGCTTCTCAATTATTGCAGATGAAACTGCTGATATTTCTGGCACCGAGCAATTATGCATTGGTGTGTGGTTTGTTGACACTAGCTGTGAGAATATTACTATTCATGAATAGTTTCTAGGGTTTGCTCCATTAGAGCATATAGGACAATGATCAAAACTTGACCCGCGCTTGGACAAGGTTATGATAGGTGTTCAATTACGGAGGAAAAGGAGGGAGGGGTGCAGGCCGAGATTAAAGCGATATGAGCAAATGCTGCTTTTGTTCAATGTTCTTCTCATCACTGAACCTTGTAGTGAACGATCTTAATTTAGTGAACGAAATTGGGAATACAGCCATATTCAAGCCAGTGGCACAAGCTCTGCAGGCTGTTCAGTTGGATTTGTTGATGGTTCAAGGACATGTTCAACAGGTGTTGTCCATTCTACGCGACCATTGTGAACAGGTGGAAAACAGATTCCACAAGGACATATTCCCGAAAGTGGAAAGTCTTGCAGATGAAACAGGTGTAGATCTCAAGATCCCACGGCTGGGAACTCGTCAGGCGTTTCACTCAAACAATGGAAGTTGCACTGTCGAAGAATACTTTGGCCGGTCGATACATGTACCGTATCTTGACTCAATCCCTCCAGATCAGGTTTCAAGAGGATAATGCACCTCATTTCACTCTGTACGGATGGGAAAGCTAACTCGGGAACAATTCAGCCAGATTGTGCAGAGTATAGTTGATGGACCATATTGATAAACTGGCTGAGCAATCCATGATATGGTTTGAAATGTGGTTGAAGAAAGATTTAGAAGAACTTAAAAATATCAGTCTCCTCGAAGTATTGGATCACACGGATCTCTTTCCTGCCATTCATAATGCAATTCCGATTGCTTTGACATTACCTTCTACAACATGCGCAGTTGAACGGTCCTTCAGTACTTTGCTACGGGTAAAGACCTGGCTATGACCATCAATGACAGATGATCGTATTTCCGGACTTTGCATGATGAGCGTTCACAGAGACAAAGTCAACAAGAAATAAGATCACGTTCAGTTTCTGGACAAGGTTTTAAAAAAGTTTAGCAATATTCCCAGAAGAATGCCATTCTTGTTTTCCGAGAAAGGCACATTTTAGTAACATTGTTCATTAAAAAATAATATATATATATATGTGTGTGTGTGCATGTACCCAAAAGTTTACACCCCCTCTGGAAAACATCCTGTCCACGATGTGTATATATATACACACACACACACACACACACACACACACACACACACATATATATATATATATATATATATATAAATTCTTGGATCCACTTTGTCTATAAATTAAATGTAGACAGAAAATAACAATTTTACCATTTATTTCAAAGCACTGCTCTACCCATACACCTGTTCAGGGTACGAGCTGATAGTAGTACCATTGCCAAATATACAGAGGGGTCAACATACTGATAACACTTGCGTACATATCTTACATATATATATATATATTCTTCGAAAACCGGAAACGAAATGTAGAGGTAAAAACTAAGACGATGGATACAATCTTCATATCTTTCAAACGTTTCGACATCATCTAATTTCATCATCAACGAAGAGTAAAACTGAAAATTACAAATAAAAGTGATGAAATTAAGAGTAAAGACAATAAATCTAAGAACCGAAACGTGATTAAGAATAAGAAGTTACAATAATATATTTACTTTAAATGAAATTGCGCAATCATTTATGGTCGGTTCAAATAGTTAACCCTCTAAAGACGAATGCGTCGAATACGTACCGTTTCAAATACACGCATTTCGACTTAACCCTACAAAAACGTCGTTAAAGGGTTAATATATATACCGTATACGTACAGTATATGAATTCAAACGAAGGCAAATCAGAGTCGTTATTTACTGATAAAAGAACTTAAAATTGTCTATCGAGAAAGTAGATTCACATATGAAGCTCGTATCTATCGTCTTGGCTTTTAACCTTCATATATATATATATATATATATATATATATATATTACTAATTAATAATAAGTAATAGGTAATAATAAGCTAAAGAAAAACAAATGTTTTCGTTTTTGGTCCGATTTGTGTAGAACAAGTCTGAAATAGTATGAATGCGCCTGTAATTGATATAGGTATATATGGTTAGAAAATAGAAACTCGTGGTGTATCTCGTTCCTGATGAATCATGCACCGGGAACTGATAATATAAACTGGGGTGTCTGCAATATAAACTAACGAAAATAGCACAAAAATGGATATAAATATCCAATATTGTTTGAACTTTGATAAAAAGATCATTGTTGCTTTTAGTGGTAATCAACTACAATGCGGAAGTTGCGTTTTGATACTCTATTTACAAGGTACCACCTGCTCGTACTCTGAATGGGCGTACTACGAGCATAGCATGGCGTTTAGTGTTAATATGAAACAGTTCTTCCTACCTTCTTCCTCCTTTAAATATAGTTTAATTTGTCAAAATATTGATTGTGGATATATATATATATATATATATGTGTGTGTGTGTGTGTAAAGAACGACGCTTGTGTAGAAGAGCGTTCCGCATTTGTTCGTTCTCCCTCCTCATCTTGTGCGGAACGCTCTTCTACACGAGCGTCGTTCTTTAATTATACCGTGTGTTGTTTGCAGTTAAAAAAAAAAATATATATATATATGTATATATATAAATATATATATAACCTTGGTTTTTGCTTCCACCCGAATTGTTCATTCTGACGAAGGTCAGCATTTTTGCTCTGCCTTAGACCTACAGCTTAACGTGGAATCCAAACCATGACCGACCATGGGTGATAAGAAATTACAAAGCCCTTGCCCGGACTCAACCTCATGATCAACAGCCTAGCTTATACATTACACTAAAGAACAAATTTCAACTTTTTGTCTATTGAATTAGATTTGACAGTTAGTTCTAGGTAATTTGGGTGCGCTGAGCACGAATGTTTACTCGGTTTTGCTCTATCAGGTCCTGATTTTGCTCAACACCCCTCCTCTTTCGTCGTATTCATAAAAAGGTTTTTTTCTCAATACTCGCTGTCTTTTTGCAGTTACACATTATGCAACTAGGTTTTTATCTAGGTATTTGTACCTATTGTTATGGTATTGTTGTATTATGTATATTTTTATATGTAACACCCTAAAAATATTTTTAATTTTGTCATTTTTAACCCATTTTAATATTAGTAAATTAAGCTAAAAATATCATAGAATTCTAAAATTTTCTCGAGCGTTCCTGTTCTCTGTAGAGTATTCTAGAGGGACAACTAAAATATATAAAAGCGACTCGTTTCCAGAGTTAATCAGTCAATTCAATCAGTCAGTCAGTCAGTCAGTCAGTTGAGTTAGTTAATTAAGTTTGGGCATTAACATAATTTTGAATTGGCATATGATTTAGTGAGTAATTTTGTCATCGTGATTTAATATAGTTGATTTAATTAGACGTAATTTATATTGTACCTACTCATCCGTGTTTCTAGTTTAATTTCATAGATTGTAAGTACCTATTTCATAATAAGTACCTATTTAAACTAATTTTTGTGTTTATATTTCAGATTTTCTTAAATTTATATGAATTAAGGGCTTTAAATACCTTTACAAATTGGCAGAACAATCAAGCAATATGTCATCAAGCACTAGAAAGTTCAAATGCAAAACAACCCTGATTCCTTCTGTTATATATGTGGAAATTTTACACTTCCACATCAACGAGCAAATATAACTGACTTCGTAAAAAGAGCTTACTTAGCTTATTTTGGCATAAAACTGGGGGACCAAGATAAATCGTGGGCTCCACATAAAGCCTGCACTATATGCATTGAAAGACTGCGACATTGGACGAAGGGTTCGGATTCAAAAATACCTTTTGGAGTTCCGATGGTAAGTTTATGATTTCATAAAACTACGTAATTTAATCACTAGTATACTGTAACTTACCTAAATGTAATTGTAACTTAGGTACATAAACAAAAATTTACAGAAAATGTTTATAAGAATCTCAAATATTGCATAAGGTTGAAACACATAGAAATGTTAAATGTTTGGGTGATAACTTTTGATAAAATTCATAAAAACAAGTCTCTCGTCGCTTTTGTTAACGCTTTACAATTTTTTTTCCATATCAGGTGTGGCGAGAGCCTACTAACCACGAGACCGATTGCTACCTTTGCTTTGTCAAGACTTCGGGCTTCACTAAGAAAAATAAACATTGTATCGAGTACCCAAATTTCGACACCGCGATACGACCTGTGCTACATTCAAATGAGATCCCCATTCCAAAATTTAAGGGTCTGCCAACTCAAGAATTAGTTGAAGATGTTCCTGAAAATATTGTTATGCACTTTGAGGAGTCAGACACACCGATTTTGACCCCAGCGTATTTGAAAGTCAAAACGATCCGCAAAAGTTTAACCAGGCCGAGTTGAATGATCTTGTAAGGGATCTAAATTTGCCAAAAAAGGCTGCGGAAATTTTAGCTTCAAGACTTAAAGAGAAAAACTTGCTTACTTCAAACACATACATTTCATTTTACAGAAAAAGAGAAGAAGAACTTGTTAAATATTTTAGAACAGAGGATAGTTTAGTATATTGCTGCGACATAGTTGGTTTGTTAAAGAAGATGGGGGTTGAGTCTTACGATGCAAATGATTGGCGCTTGTTTTTAGACAGTTCGAAAAGAAGTCTTAAGTGTGTGTTGTTGCATAATGGCAATCTATACGGCTCGATACCGATTGGGCACTCAACAAAATTAAAAGAAAAGTATGAACATATAGAAAAGGTTTTAAATCTTATCAAATATAGGGAGCACGAGTGGATCATATGTGTTGACTTAAAAATGGTTAATTTTCTGCTAGGACAACAAGGAGGGTATACTAAATATCCCTGCTTCCTTTGCTTATGGGACAGCAGAGCCAAGGAAGAACATTATTTCAAACAAATCTGGCCAGCACGAACATCACTTACTGTCGGAGAAAAAAACGTAATTAATCCACCTTTAGTGAGCAGAGATAAAATCATATTTCCTCCTCTGCATATAAAACTAGGCCTCATTAAACAATATGTAAAAGCTTTAGATACGAACGGCGAGTGTTTCAAATACATAACTTCAAAATTTCCAAGTTTAAGTTATGAAAAAATCAAGGCGGGAATTTTCGACGGTCCACAAATAAGAACAATGATTAAAGACAGCAATTTTCCTAATGTCATGAATGAACGCGAAAAAAATGGCTGGTTCTCATTCGTGGACTTGATAGAAAACTTTTTAGGCAATTATAGGGCAGATAACTACGAAGAAATCGTAAAAAACTTTTAAGGGACTACAAAGAGTTAGGTTGCAATATGAGCATAAAAATGCATTTTTTGAATAGCCATCTTGACCAATTTCCAAGTAATTTAGGTGATGTAAGTGACGAACAAGGGGATATTCCACCAAGATATAAAAATTATGGAGGAACGGTACCAAGGCCGCTGGGATTCCCACATGATGGCTGATTACTGCTGGTGCTTGAAAAAGACCTGCCATCAACAAGCAAACGCTAGAAAGTCTTACAAAAGAAAATTTTTGCCACAGTGAAAGCTTCATATCTGTTTGTTTTTTTATTTTAAGTCATTTCTATCGTTATAATGTAATTTTACTGTAGTTTGAACTGCTTGTATTCATGAAACTTGAAAAAAAAATTTAACATGACTTAATTTTTTAGTCCTAATTTGAAAAATCTGGAAAATGGCACATAGGCTGTCGACAAGAATCAGGACCTGATAGAGCCAAACCGAGTTGAAATTTGTATTCAGCGCACCCAAATTACCTAGAATCAAGTGTCAGATATCATTCAATAAAATACGTGTTGCCCAGTGTTATGCTACCCAGGGCATAAAATAAAAGATTAACATAATCAGACTGGGTATTATTATGCTTAAAAAAGTTATACCGAACGAAGTTTAGTTAGATTAAATATGCTGGACCAAACAGTGCACGGTTAGGTTGCAGTGAGTGTGGTTGAACTTGGTTGGGTTGGGTAAATAATAATTTTGATTATAATTACAAGGGCCACTCAATATATTTGGTCTCACCTTTTTTTTCTTTCCAAGTTTCCTTGTAAGTTCCAGAAATTTTGTACACAAGTAGTTACATACCTTTTTTACAAGTTTTTATTTTTCCACATAGTCTCCATCCTTTTCTACGGCTTCTCCACCTCAAAACAAGGGCCTTTATTCCTTGCTGGTAAAAGTCCGCTGGGTTCCGCTGGATCCACCTTTTAACCTCCTCAACAACCTCATCGTCACTCTGAAACTTTCTTCCATGAATAGGATCCTTCATTGGCCCAAACAAATGGAAGTCTGAAGGTGCAAGATCCGAGCTGTATGGAGGGTGGGGTAACATAGTCAAGCGCATTTTTGTGATGGCCTCTCTTGTTTGCAAACTGTTGTATGGTCTTGTGTTATCAATTTAGGGCAGTCAAAAGTTGACCGAAAAAATTAAGAAAGTTGACCTTACGAATTGAAAAAATTGACTTATAAAGTTGCCTTTACTTTCAATAATAAAAACGATACTTTAATTACTTATTCTTGCTCTTCTACATCAGTTGACCGATTGTGGTAAATTATGAAGTATTTGCCGACATTTTCTGGCAAAAAATTGCGATCCTTACTTAATAATTTATTAAGCATGGAGAAAGATCTCTCCACAGCGGCAGTTGTTGGTTGACATTGCAAAAGCTGACCATAAACTGTTGGTGAGATTTCAGGTCTACTGAGGTTAATTATTTCACAAATACCATTTGTCTTGAGCAGAGCTGGGCAGTATTAAAATACATTTGTATTTAAATAGTATTTAAATACATTTGTGTATTTAGAACTGTATTTATAAATACATTGTTTTTCATGTATTTAAATATAGTATTTAAATATTTTAATGAGTATTTAAATACAATGTATTTAAATACTCAAAATATAAAAATGTAAATACTTTTACTGGTTTAATACACGTTCTGTACTAGCAGAGTACAACTCTTCGTCTTCGAGGTCCTCTATTGCACCATCTGCAGACATGAATGTATTGGCATTTCTACAAGATTCCGATCGGACCATCAACAGTTTGGGAAAACATCCTCTCATAAAAAGACTGTTCCTCCGCTATAACACGACATTACCATCTTCGGCACCGGTAGAGCGAATATTCTCATTCGCAGGAATCACTTTGACTCCCAAAAGAAACTCTCTTTCAGACAAAACTTTTGAAAGATTGGTTTTGATCCGCAGCAACCGTGAAATAAAAGAGAATTCGTAAGGTGCCTTATGTTTATGTTTACGTCTTATGTTTACGTTTATGTCTCATCTACTCATTAATTGTTACTCATTTTGCAATGATATAATGAGTATAATATGTCACTGGTTGAACATCGTAAGTTCTAAGTTCTTTTGTTTTTGTTTTGTTCTAAAAAGGGAAATATATAATCGGAAATTAGATTGTACTATTTCTTTATCCTTTATCAAGCATTTTATATTGTTATTACTCATGAATTAGTGAATGCATATGTTAAAATTTGTATGTATTTAAAATGTATTTACAAATGTATTTAAATACAATTGATGTATTTTGTATTTAGTATCTAAATACATTCGTAAAATGTATTTAGTATTTAGTATTTAAATACATTTCTCCCATGTATTTAGTATTTAGTATTTAAATACATTCAATGTATTTATTGCCCAGCTCTGGTCTTGAGTCTTGTTTCAATGTATTGTTTGACTGAACACATATCTTCGCCAAGGTTGAGCAGCGAAGTTGCCAGTTAACCAAAAGGATGCCAATTTTTAGTTATTTTAATTATTTATTCCAAAAAATTGACTTTATTTACCTCATTGCTATTTTTTGACCTAACAGGTAAAAGTTGACTTTTGGGTGACCTATTAACTTTGGTAATATACCCCCTACAGGTGTTTTTATTGCATTTTCAGTCGTTTCAGCGAAAAGTGCCCCATAGGAAACAATTTGACTTTATTGACTTTTGACCGCCCTAGTTATCATGCAAAAGAAGGACGTCTTCCAGTTTTCTCTCCGGTCGAACTCGCTTTATACGTCTCTGGAGTCTCTGTAGGGTAGCAATATATGCCTCTGAGTTGATTGTTTGTCCTTTCTTCATAATGTCTACCAAAATCACTCCTTTCATGTCCCAGAAGATAGTGGCCATAACCTTTCCTGCAGAGGGAGCCATAACCTTTCCTGCAGAGGGAGCCATTTTGAACTTTTTCTTGCGTGGGGAGTCTGCGTGATGCCACTCCATGGATTGGTGTTTTGTTTCAGGTTCAAAGTGGTGTACCCAAGTCTCATCCCCAGTCACAATTCGTGAAAGGAAGTCATCCCCTTCTGTTTCGTATCGAACCAACGACTCAGAAGCAAGTTCCTTTCTTTGGGCTTTGTGATCTTCAGTCAGTTCGCGAGGAACAAACCATGAACACACTTTTGAGTATCCCAGTTGGTGAATTATCGTATTCACACTTCCTTCACTAATTCCTAGCTCCAGTGATAGCTCCTTGTATGTGACGCGCCGATTTGATCGAATGATGGTGTTAGCACGTTGCACAGTGTGAGATGTTACAGCCGATGCCGGGCGACCGCTGCGTGGCTCATCATCGAGGTTGGTTCTCCCTCTCTCCGATGATCTCACACGTTTAGACCAGCGTCCAACTGTGCTTCGATCAACAACAGCATCTCCGTAAACGTTTTGTAGACGTTTGTGAATATTTCCAACTGTTTCCTTCTCTGCGGTTAAGAACTCGATAACAGCTCTCTGTTTATGACGCACATCACTGTCAGACGCCATTTTCGAAACTGCGTTAACCATCGGTTTTTTACAAGGGGGTTTAAAAGCAATTTTATACAAGGAGGGGAGGTTCAAACTGGAAAAATCCGGTTATGTGAAGCGCAGAAAGTTCAAACTTACGGCTCAAAAGACATTTCAGCCCCATGGCCTATTATTTAGCTAAGAAAAAAGGGTGGGGGCAAAATATATTGAGTTCCCCTAGTAGATTAAGTTAGGAACTATTTAATCAGATTAAGCTGGAAACGTCTTTTCAAAATCTAAACAGTTACCGATAATTTTATTTTAGTATTACACAGAAATAAACTAAAGGCGTGGATGGACGGAGGGTTTCAAACTGCAGAGATTCTGGGTTCTCGGTCCAATTTGTGTAGAGCAAACCCGAGGTAATATGAATATGCTTGTGTTACCTAAGGGGGGAAACACAAATATATAGTGTGTGCAGAGCTGGGCAATAAATACATTGAATGTATTTAAATACTAAATACTAAATACATGGGAGAAATGTATTTAAATACTAAATACTAAATACATTTTACGAATGTATTTAGATACTAAATACAAAATATATCAATTGTATTTAAATACATTTGTAAATACATTTTAAATACATACAAATTTTAACATATGCATTCACTAATTCACTAAGCCATGACACGCACACGATAAAGAAATCAACCGCTTTCGACTAAGAGTGGCACACAACTGATTGAACTGACACGTTGAAACATGAACCATGCTGTACTACACTGTCGACGTGTCGTACTGTGCTAGTACAGAACGTGTATTAAACCAGTAAAAGTATTTACATTTTTATATTTTGAGTATTTAAATACATTGTATTTAAATACTCATTAAAGTATTTAAATACTGTATTTAAATACATGAAAAACAATGTATTTATAAATACAGTTCTAAATACACAAATGTATTTAAATACGTATTTAAATACAAATGTATTTAAATACTGCCCAGCTCTGAGTGTGTGTGTGTGTGTGTGTGTGTGTGTGTGTGTGTGTGTAAACTTGTAGGAATTGAAAAAAAATTTGAGTTGTGATTAAATTGTTTTTGCTGCAGATAAAAAGATTGGAGAATAATTCAAGTAAAAGATCACTATGCAATGTTCATGTTGTCTGCTGAATCGAGGCAGAGAATCTTTTTGGCGGTAACTGTCACTTTCTTGCTTGACCGCCGTCATCTGGTCGTTTAAGGTTTTGCCCCTGTTTGTCATGATGGATGAATCAGGAGCAAGTCAGGAGTGTCTGCAGTGCAAATCAGTGACACAAACAAGGAAAATATTATGGATTGGACCATTCAGTTGAATATTATCAATCAAAGCAATATAGCTTTCGGTAGTGAGGAACCACATTCGGAAGCCTCGTCAGTACGTTGACCCCTTTTTATACTTGGTAATAGTGCTGCGAGCTGTTTGTACTGTGAATGGGTGTATGGGCGGAGTGATGCTTTGTAAAATACAGTGAAGCCTGTGTTCTCTACCTATGATTTAATCTATTAACACGCTGTATGAAAGTCACCGCTGAAAATATATATATATATGGGAATGAACTCAGAATGGTCCCCTGAGTTTTTTTCATGATACACACAGACCGTGCATGGAACAAAGAACTCTTCTGGGAAAATTAAATCCACTATAGTCCGCATAAATAATGGTAAATGACAAACACTATAGTTTTTTCTTTTTCATGATGTTAGCCCGACGTGGGCAACGGGTCACTCGCAAAGAGGCCCTAAAAATATAGTTTCCCTCACCAGCTATCTGCAAAGCAGATAGTAACCCCTAGATCCTGTCCCAAAGCTGGATCCTATCTACTTTGCAGATAGCTGGTGAGGGAAGCTATATTTTTGGGACCTCTTTGCGAGTGACCCGTTGCCCACGTCGAACTAACATCATGAAAAAGAAAAAAACTATAGTGTTTGCCATTTACCATTGCTTATTCGGATTATAGTGGGTTTAATTTTCCCAGGAGAGTTCCTTGTTCCATGCACGGTCTGTGTGTATTATACAAAGGTGGGCAGTTGCGCCGCAAAAAGTTGCGGCGCAACTTGCGGCGCAACATTTTTGGTTGCGCTTGCGCTTGCGGCGCAACTTTTTGAAAAGGGTTGCGCTTGCGCGTGCGGCGCAACTATTTCAGCAGAGTTGCGGTTGCGGTTGCGGCGCTACAAAAATCGTTGCGCGTGCCCACCACTGCAGATATACGTTAAATGCAAAGGTGGGCAGTTGCGGCGCAACTTGCGGCGCAACATTTTTGGTTGCGCTTGCGCTTGCGGCGCAACTTTTTCAAAAGGGTTGCGCTTGCGCGTGCGGCGCAACTATTTCAGCAGAGTTGCGGTTGCGGTTGCGGCGCTACAAAAATCGTTGCGCGTGCCCACCACTGGTATTATATATACAGTATATATACAGTATACAATATATATACACATATATTCTAAAATTACCGCGTAAACTTTCATATAAACGCAATATCTTAACAAAAATTATACAATATTTAACAGTTTTATTTCAAATACAGCAACAACTTAAGAAAATCAACAATAATTGTTTATTTTATAGATGTTCAAAGTATCTTCCTTCAACTTGAACACATTGTTCACAACGTCCCATTACTGATCGCCAGACATATAAAAGTTTACTAGGTAATTTTAGGACACCCTCTATATATATATATATATATACACATCTTTTAGTTGTTATTATCACTGATGGAAGAAAGTATGGGATGATGAAGGGCTATCGATCTTAATTAGTAGAGACATATTTCAAATTTCATTTTTAGCCATTTGTGAACGTCAGACGATAGTTTAAATGTGCGTTCTCTCACGTTCGTAGAACACTTTTTGGAATTTTATGATGTTATGATAATTCTGCGTTTGGTGTACGTCATGACGAAAGGCGAGTCCTCCGTGCGTAAATACACGCGAGAAAATCTTCATTCGCGAAATTAGAAAAGTCAGTCATCAGACAAAAAATAATCCTTCATTTTTTGGAGTTTGAAACTTTTATTAAAAGGTTAATTAATGAGTACAAAAATGTTAACATTAAAATAATGTGAAAAAGAAATCCATAGGTCATATGCGGTACCCACGATATATATATATATATATATACACACACACACACACACACACACGGTATATTATTTTAGGGTCGTAAAAGTTTCGTGAAACGTTCATGGCCGCTTTTCATCAAGGTTGTAATGCTGAAAGTGAGTCAGAAAGAGCAATTTTTTTATTTACATAAGCAATACATTATTTACAGTCTAATTTACTTTACAACGCAGAAAAAACTTACATTTATTTCATAGCAGCGTAAGAAAATCAGATAATTTATGATGTATATCCCCCCAAAAACATTTCGAAGTGGCACCATGAGGTGCCACCACGTGGTATAAAGGATATTTTTTCTGCAGTTTGACGTTTCTGACAGGAAATTTACAAACGTCATTCCAAGAATAAGTTAAGTTTGATAAGAGTTTCTAATTAAAATGAAATACATCTTCGAAAAATATAAAAATATAAGTTGTTTTTCATTAATTACATACGCAAATAACGATAAATTATTCAATTATTTAGTTTAACTAAATAGAGTAAGAATTAACTTGAAATAAAGAAAGAAATGAATTTAAATAAACCAAAGATTGAAAACAGTATACTGAAATTCACTGCGTCATTGCAATAGAAAAATAAAATTCAAATAAAGAGAGAGAGAGAGAGAGAGAGAGAGAGAGAGAGTATATCATCCAACTGCAATACCAGAAATTTCAGGAAAAGTGGGCGTAACTTCGTGAATACACCTTTCTTTTCACCAATCAGGTGAAAGAACCTAAAACGATTAACCAATCACAAAGAAGATCTTAGAGGCTTGGCTTGAAAGTCACCTTGATTTTTCAATAAATATAGACTTGGCGAAAGAAAACCTGAATCGTTAAATATATATTATATATATATATATATATATACACACGAGTGTGTGTGTGTATATATATATATATTATATATATATATATAGAGATAGATAGAGAGAGAGAGAGAGAGCAGTTGTCTTGGCCAAGTTTTCATTGTTTATATGTTCATAATAAATGAACTCCAACTTAAATCTTTATCTATTGACACATGTGGTAAGCCCACATGTGTCAATAAATTAAGATTGATAATATAGTACAGGGTGGGCGGAAAGTAGCTCCCTAATTTAAATTACATATAAATTATGTATAAATTGTGATTGTATTGTTATATTGTTATGGTGTGTTCTCTAAAGTGGTACAATTGTAACGGTAATCTTTTTTCTCTAAAGTGTTCTCTTTGTGTTCTCTAAAGTGGTACAATTGTAACATTCATTTTTTTTTTTCATTTCAGATTGAAGGTAACATGGCTGAGCGTTTAACACTGCAGGAGCGTGCCCAGTTGGCGGCACGGTACGAAGTTTGGCAATCTGTCGTTCGAGTTCAAAGATGGTGGCGGGCCATTCACGGACCACGTGCCCAAGTGGACCCGAAAACAATCAAGAACTGCCACTCGAAGCTCATGACCACGGGGTCTGTGGCAGATGTTCGAAGATGTGGTCGCCCTTCGACATCCAGGGCCCAGGAGACGGTGCAGGCAGTTCAGGAAATGTTCGCACGGAGTCCACGAAAGTCAACTCGCCAGGCAGCTCGGGAAAGTGGACTCTCCCGCTACTCAGTGCGAACTGTGCTGAAGAAGGAGCTGAACTGGCGTGCGTGGAAGCCGCATTACTGCCAATCTCTCTCGGACGAGGACTGCGACATTCGCATGGAGTTCGGGGAAATCATGCTGGCTTGGCATGAAGACTGGCCCCATCTCTTCCGCAACATCCTCTGGAGCGACGAGGCGGTGTTCCACGTCGGAGGCTTTGTCAACCGCCACAATTGCCACTACTGGGCAGGATAGGATCCCATGGTTACCGCTGAAAAACGGCAGAATCGGTTCAGTGTAACGGTGTGGTGTGGTATGACCTCAGATCAGGTTGTGGGCCCGTTCCTTCTGCGCAACACCATGAATGCTGAGCGGTACCTTGCTATGTTGCGAAACGAGGTCTGGCCGGTTGTCAGCACATGGGAGAACATCGACGATCTGATATTTATGCAAGATGGCGCCCATCCGCACTTCGCTCTTGTTGTCCGTGAGTGGCTGGATGCCCACTTCCCTGGGCGTTGGATGGGTCGTCGTGGTCCACATCAATGGCCAGCCAGGAGCCCCGACTTGACACCGTGCGACTTCTTTCTTTGGGGGTGGGTAAAGGAAGAAGTCTACCGCACCAAACCGAGGACATTGGAAGAACTGGAGGACCGAATTCGGGAAGTCATGTCCTCCATCCCGCCGGAGTTCCTGCTAAAGTCAGTGGACGCCATTCCTGGGCGGCTCCAGAAGCTGGTGGAAAGAGTTGGAGCCCACATTGAATTTTAGAGAAAACCTACCATGTATGCCTACCTTTTCATATTATTTCTTCTGAAATAAATGGATAATATACGTATTTTTTTACCAATCCAAAATAGGGAGCTACTTTCCGCCCACCCTGTATATATATATATATATATATATATATATATATATATATATATATTAATATATATATATATAAAAACGCGGCTAAAAACATAGATAATTTAATTAGCTTCAAGCTGGTATACTATTTAAAAAAATATCTGCCAAGCAATATGAACTATTAAATATTTTCTGAAGTGTTGCAACTGTTTTATGTTGAAAGCGGTTATTGGTCGTACTTGGGTTCAATATGTCCACAGTCAGCTTCAGCAATAGCTTGTAACCTCTTTCACCGATGAGAACTTGCAGCTTGGACGGAGAGTTGACATAGCTGCGCACCAACTTATTAATTGCTCTGTCCTCACCTTTAATCCTTGCATATAATTGTTCATTCTGGTTCCATGGTTCAATATGTGTGTTTCTTCAAACCGACTAATCAACAAGATTCAAACCTGAACTGTTCAAAGACAAGAGATTGGGTTCTGTGAGGTCTTCGTAATTTGTCCCCAGAAAATCAATGGTGACTTGAGAAAGGTGTGTTGGTGCTCCATCTCGCATTAAAGTACTGTAACTACTTATTGGCCCTTTTGTAAACTTCTACGGTATTATAATTCTCATTGAGACCTAGTTAAACAATAATATTAAAAACCTGTATAATATAGAAAATTACGCTGCTTATCATACTGTAAGAGATGGTCAGATTGGAGTATGGAGGGGTGGGGGGTATCTCTGTTCATGTACATCAACCTTACGATTGAAACGAAGTATTTTCTTTATGTAATAGTGATATTGAAACCTTATTGTTAATTGTTAATGTAAAGATAACAGTAATGTGTATTCTGTTCATGCAACAGAGAGACCACAAATACTAGTTTCAGTAGCTTTTTATTTCACTTAGACATCATATTGTGCAACTTCCATAAATCGAATACCACAGTTGCGGCTGATTTCAATATCATTATCAATATCAAGTTTTAAATTTAATAAATTCTAGCTCAGTCATACTAATACTAAACCCACTTCGTTTTCTCATTGTATCAGTTGCTCGGGGAGACACAAGCACCGGACCTCGAGTTTGCAACTCTGGTAATCGAATAACAGAGTCTACAATTGGTAATATATTCGTAAATATCAATGCCCGCTTAAATTCTGGAATTATAGCCACAAGCATCAGTGATCATTATCCTATAGTTAGTCAAGTTAAATTTCTTTATTCATAATAAATGAATCAATAATGTTTTTGTTCATAAAATAAGAATATTTTACAATTTTACAATTTTTTTGTCGTGACAACAATTTTAATATATTTATTGTAATATATTTATCTTATAAGTAAAGAATAACTTATTCATTCATTCAAAGTGAATTTCATTCAAAGTGAATCTCACCTTAAAAAAACAACATAAGAGACAAGACGTCTTCACAATACATTTTTAATTGATTTTCACGCCTCTTTGAATGAAAGATGCGACCTTCTTGCATATCTTTCTGACTCTTGGTTATCCTCCTTTCAGGATTTCGGTGAAACCTTTTGCTATTGCGTTAGACATATCTAAAGCTTTTGATAGAGTCTGGTACAAATCCTTAATTTCTAAACTGCCCTTCTTCGGTTTCTATCCTTCTCTCTGACCCTTCATTTCTGAGTTCCTTTCTAGGCAATTTGTAGCTGTAGTTGTAAATGGGCACTGTTCTTCAAAAGCTATTAATAGTGGTGTTCCTTAGGGTTCTGTCCTGTCACCCAATCTTTTCCTTTTACTTATCAATAATCTTTTAAGTCGCACTTCCCGTCCTGTCCACTTCTGTGCCATTGGTTCCACCCTTCACTTCTCCACCTTCTTCAAAAAGCGTCCTTCTCAACAGTTACCCCATGCTTCGCGTGGGACGGCTATGGCGCACCTAACACCCCTGATCTTTCTACTATCTCTGATTAGGGCAGAGAAAACCTCGTACCCTTCAATGTCTCAAAACCCAGATCCCTCATCTATCTACTCGTCACAGTTTTTCACAGACTTTCGACGCAGTCTCATTCCTTTTCTGTCCAGCTCTCTAACACAAGAGATAATTGGTATTTTCAATCTTTCTACTCAACCGGTCAACTCTGGAACAATCTTCTTCAGTCCCTCTTTCCCACTGTCTATGACCTCCAATCTTTCAAACACAAAGTGTCCAGGTATATCGAAAACCCTGGACCTTGATTTTGGCTTTCTTGTTCCTCTATGGGGTTGGGGTTGTGAGGTGTTTTTGCGGGCATTCACCCTTGGCCCCGCTTTCCTGTATAAAAAAAATGGAGAATCTGCAGTACCAGACTTTCGACACATTCTCATCCCTTTTTTGTCCAACTCTGTAACGAAAGAGAATCGATATTCTCAAATTTTCATCTATTCAACCGACCAATTCTGAAACAGCCTTCCGCAATTCATCTTTCAGGCGCAATCTTTCAAACGCATCTTAAAAACTCTGGGTCTTGATTTCGGCTTTCTTCTTCTCCTTCTATCAGGGGGGAGGGGGCATTCCCGCGGGCTTTCGCCCTTGGCCCCTCCTTCCTGCATAAAAAAAGAATATCAGGTCAGTTTTGCCGAAAAAGGAAATGTGATCTCTCCCTTAACAGTCGTGAAACGCTATTCTCTTTTCTTGTCTACATGGGCGTAGACACGACCATTTTGAGTGTTTTGGTTTTTTCCATAGTGAAACATTTTCATCGGAAGACCAAATTTGTTGATGGACTACTTGGCGCAATAACGACTCAACAGGCGTTTACATCCGTCCAATTGTGTTTTCTTTATTGCTACTGTTAATCTATGCACAATGAGTCTCTTAAACACGTACCTCTACGTTGAAATTAAGTTTTGATATCCTCTGCATGGATCGCCGTGAGATGCCCGTAAACCGGGAGATTTTTCGGCCGCTCATGATGTTGCATGGTACAATTTCTTGACTGCAGACCATCTCACCCACAACACTGATGTTTTTTGCTGTGAGAGCAGTGTGACTAACCACTACCAGACCGTTTTGCAATACCTGTAGACTGTAGCGTTGCCAAGTACTTTATAGTGCTTTCTTGCCACCCGCTGCTGTTAGAATGCAAAATGATAACTTGGCTCACTGAATAAATTTCTCTTCATACAGGTTTTCACTTTTGGGTTAAGCAATCCATCATTATTATTTACAGGCTTTCATCAAGAAATTCACTCAAAACTCTATTTTGAATATCTTACTATAAAACAATGAATAACAAAACGGAAAGACGCGTGTAACGCCAAATAACACAGCTCAATCAAACAGGACACTTCACTAGGCTGTCATTCAGGCAACTTGTAATAAAGATATTGATAAACTTTATTGGCAGGATCTACGTGACTTGCTTACTTGCTTCTTGCACACAAACATTTTCTTTTCACGCGCGATTTAGAATATTTTTAATATGTTTTAAAAAAATAGCATACCCATTTGAAGCTAATTAAATTGTCTTTCAAATGTGTAACCGAATTTACATCTTTTTCCATTACAACGATATGAGCAACGAAAATTTGGCCATGTTTTTTCCTCTCCCCTCTAAGAGGGAAAATAGGTGAACAAGAACTGTCTCGAACCCGTATGAAGCCATTGCTTGATCCATCCGAAATCCATGAAAACAAACTATTTTGTTCAAGAGAGATTAAAGTGGATCATGCGTCCATTTACTCAACTTTACGATAACATGATAATAGTCTGTTTAGCCTAGGAGAAGTGATTGGAAAACGGATTTTATTTGCTTCCTTTAAAAAGAAACGGGGGAAACCTCCCTTTTGGGGGCACTTTTGTGGACGTTTGCCCTTGGCCTCCTTTCCATATAAAAATAAATAAATAAATCAGAGTTGATGGGGTTGATATAAGGAAGAAAAACATAATTATGTATAAAAATTAACTTAATATTTTTATTATAATCATATGTTTTAAATATTTTGGGGTAAATACTATAATTATAGGCTTAATACATTGGTCCTAGTATTAGTGCGTATATTAAGTACAATGTCTGTTCATCTTTACAATATCAAAATGTCTTTTTATAATAAAAAACATCAAAAGCAGACGATGCAATCAGAGAAAGTAAAAGCAAGAAAAGTGTTAATGCGACGTAACTCAGGAAATGAGTGACATAACGGAATCTTATGGAATAAATATACGGTATGACATTTTCTAATATATAAGATGAATTGTCAATGGTAAATGAGGTGTTCATGTTCTCAGGGTAGGGCTGAAGTTTCATTAAGCGTTTATCGAGCAAGCCTTTCAATTTAGTTTGATATTCTGTGAGGTTTTAGTAAGCCTATGATATTAACGCTGTACCATTGATTGTAGCGTTTCGCGTAGCGTTCAAACCATTTAATATAGCCTAACTTATTTGTATGTTACTCTTGGTATTCATTTTGAATATCAGAAAGTCTGGATAAAGCATATAGATTGGTTGGATTGCATAAAAATAGTCTCTTTCCATTGATGCATAATTTTTTAGTTCAGATATTGGCAGAAAAAGTGATTTATGTTCATCTATTTTTTTGAGAGTTGTATTCATTAACTTCTAAATTTGAACCACATCAAACTTTAAAGGCTCCATTGCTTTCACCAGTTATTTCACTTACTATTCCTTCTTTATTTCCCAATATTAACTGTTATTATATACGTTGAAGTCCAGCGTATGGATGTCTAGTGGGTTATAATATCCGTTGTAAAAGTTGTTAAAAAATAAATTAAACAAGTCCTTTGAAAGGTTATCAAGTTCATCCAAGGTTTGATAGTATCTGTCTATTTGCCTACTTTCAATCAATTATTTTGGTGTCTTATACGCTTTTTACTAATCTTGTATGTTTTTCTAGCTATATTTAAAGAAATGCTCAGCTGTTTCATAGTTTACACGTTCATAATATTCCATCATTTCAGAAGTATCATTATAAAATTCTTCCATTAAGACCATATGCAAATTCCATAATATTTAATCCAACCCCAAGCCTGTCGTATCTGTATCCCACCTCACAAATTAGAATGTATTGATAAATTCGTCTATTACTGCATCGTCTGAATCATGAACTTTGTCAGATTATGAGCTAATTGTTAATTCGTTTATTTATCCGCTTTCTCTTCTGCCACTAAAGTGTCATTCACTTTTGCAATCGCGTTTGTAAACATATATTTTAGTTTTTCTTTTGATTTACGATCATCTTGCTTTTTTCTTGAATTTCCATCAGATTTAGGTGAAGTTTTCCCGCCCGTTTTAGCATCATCAGATGCTTCTCTTTTCTGTATATTTGAGTCTTACTTCTAAACATTTTTCATTAAAGTTTTATTATAGAATTTGATGTCATTTTCTCGCGCAAAAATCGTTTCTGCTCTCAGTGTTTAATCCAGTGCTTGGATGGTTCTTCCTTAAGAATTACGAAAGTCCTGTACTTGACAAAAGACGAGAGAATAAATTAATCCGTACTGAATTAAAAGTACTTGTACATACTTTTTGTATATCATAATAATAAACAAATATGTACCACTTTTAAATGCGAAGATAATGTTGGACAATAAAATAAATAAGATGTTAATCACAAATACTGTTCGTTTATCTGAAATATAAAAGTTTATTTACAAAATATGGCGATCCCTTTGTTTTGCTCAGGTTCATATACAGATTACAATTACTAACTGCATAAATTGTTTCGCAGACTCACTACGAAATAGTATAAATAGGCTAGAATTTATTATAATAGCGTTGATTTCAAAAGCAAATGCGTGAATGGTGAATAATATTCTAAATTTAAAAGGAGCTACTTCATTGTTTATTAACAGGAAAGAATCCTGATTTATGGTAATTTAAAAGAATCATTAGCGATCTTAGGATCTTTAATATCTGGTGTTAACGTACATGAAAACAAGCGAACGGAACAAAACAAATTTTACGGTTTGCTATTACGGAAAGAATTCCATTTCAATTCGTTTCAATGCGATAAATGTACGTAATTGCCTATCCTTTGGCTTTATTATTACGGCAGTAAAGCGTGTGGGATTTGAAGTGAGTATACAAAGTTGCTTTAACTTAAATTTATTCCCCCAGAAATGCATGAAATGAAAAAATAAGCGCATTTTCATTGATCGTGAAGCCACATAAAACAAGAATGATGTAAATATACATTATATTGTTGTAATATGACATCTTGCATGTTCTAGCTTATTTACGTTTTAGATGAGACAACGAAATAAATTTCTCCAACAGAAAGAATTAAAGAAAGACTCTGCAGCTGAGTCTCTCTCTCTCTCTCTCTCTCTCTCATATATATATATATATATAATATATATATATGTCATGACAAAATTTGTTAGTCTGGAGAAGACAAATGAAATCAGGCGATAAAAGAATAAAATATAAAAATTGGATTGTGTATTACTTCAGAAGATTTTCTTTAAAAAGTGAAAACAAAAATGAGAGAAAACATGGTAGTTAAGGGGATATTTATTTATTTATTCTATACCTAATGTTTAATTCACTCTCATACTTGCTTTTGATATGCATTATTTAGTTTTATAGCATAGCTGTTGTCCATTCTAGTTTTTTAAATTTATACAGTTGTTGTTGTTGTTTAGCCGATCAGCCCACCCTGATCGAGCAAGCCGGCGGCAATTTATACAGTTGAATTTTTTGGAAATTAAAATTATTTTAATCAAATATTCAACATAGAATTTTTTACTATATATATATATATATATATATATATATATATATAAAACCTTTGGTTAGCTTCCGCCCGAATTGTTCATTCTGACGAAGGCCAAGCATTTCACTCATCTACAGTTTAACGTGGAATCCGAACCACGCCCCACCAGCAGCCCAGCGTCCTAACCACTAGGCCACTCAGGGTACCCATTTATCTGCCAACCACTTTTTTTTATTGTGTGGGAGGATGAACAGCTGGGTTTTGCTGCACGCCGGCTGTCGTCACCGGGTCTCGATCCCAGGGCCGATGGATTCGTAGTCAGCGACGCTAACCACTACACCACTGAGGTGTGTATATATATATATATACACACACACACACACACACACACAAAAGTGAAAAATATTTAACTGAAAATAAAAAAATATAACATGGTAGAGGAGGGCGTTGGTCCGTGATGACGTCATACATTAAATCTGAAACCTCCTGATTTCTGTTTCAATCCACCTAATATATATATACTCATTTTCCTATTCTCAGCGTGCTATTTTTTCAATTACAGGGAGCAATTGCGTGCTCCCCGAACTACTCTTACTCTCTGGCGACATTAAGACTAATTCAGGCCCCACTACAACTTACACATGTCACCATACACAAAGACATAGACACAATAGCACCATGAGACACATACAGAAGTATAATATTAACATATTACAGTACAACGTAGATGGCCTCACAAACAAAATCATGCAGCTTAGGGAATTCGTACACAAACAAAACATTCACATAGCACTTATACAAGAAACAAAACTAAAACGCACACACAAAACACCCACCATCCCTGACTTCACGGCGATCCGTCAAGATCGTACTGGGGGTAACGGGGGTGGACTCATCACTTACATACGTAAAAGCATTAGCTACAGTGATGCTACCCAAAACATTACAAACACAATCCAAGCAGATAACACGATAGAAATACAGGCAGTTAACATTAAAACACGCGCAAAACACAACACCACACCAATCAACATTTACATCCCACCAGATAGTTCACCTCAGGTGCCAGCCAATTACAATCCACAGTTACACAATCTTGCCTCTCTCACTAATGTCATCTTAGGAGGAGACTTCAACGCCAAAGACACTAGTTGGTACCTGCACAACCAAAACAACACCAGAGGCGCCAACATAGCCACACAACTAAACAGCCTCTTCATTCTTAACAATACAGAAGAACATACACACATACCACATCAAGCAGGATACTCAAACTCCTCCCCAGACATAACGTTCTGTTCCCCCTCACTAGCAACACATACACAATGGAGAACGGAAAAACAACTGTCATCAGACCACCTGCCCATCATCATTACAACACATTCTACACTCTGCCCCAACAGCCTTAGGCACACTTACAGAAATTACAAGAAAGCTGATTGGGAACAGTTCAAAATACAGACTGAGGAACAATTCACCACATTAAACAGCACACCCATCATAAACATCGATACAACACTCAAGACATTTAATCAGATTATCAATAATGCAAACAAATACATACCCAAGGGAACATTAGGAAATACAACCCAAATTACACTAGAGAAATAGCCCACCTCATAAGGCAACGTAACAACCTCAAATATAACACACAAACACCACACACAGAAGCCATAAAACAGCAGATACAACAGCTCAACACAGAAATAAACAACAAACTCAAAGAAAAACAAACAGAAACATTCAGGGAATTCATAACAACACTAAACCACTCCACAGATACATACAGGCTATACAAGACTATAAACAGCATTACCCACTCTGACAGCGGCATTCACACCTCACACGCGGCTATCTGTCGCAGCCAAAATAATATCCTAACATACACACAACAAGCTAACATTCTAGTTAATCACTACGCAAAGATAAGTCACTTAAACAGAGACAACAACCAGAAACACGCAGACAGACAAACAGCCAGACACAAGAAAACCTACAGACTCGACACGACCATTACACCCTTCAATACAGACCAGACCACCAAGATCATCAAAAACATTAAGAATTCGAAGGCTACTGGACCAGATAACATATCTAACATACACCTTAAACACTTGGGCCCACAAGGAGTACTAGCTCTCACAAATATCAGCACATATTCATACCAACACTGTATTATTCCTGACATATGGAAACAAGGTAAAATTATTACACTACTCAAACCAAACAAAAATCCAACAGAACCAGCTTCCTATAGACCCATTACTTTACTATGCACACCTTCCAAAGTAACAGAAAGACTAATCTTACAAATGACCAACCCACACATACCACTATCGCCTACTCAACATGGATTCAGACCTTACCACTCAACCACGACATTACTCACTAACCTCACGCAGCACATCATGGATGGCATCAACTCCAGACGACCAGCTCAACGTACACTATTAGCAACAATAGACATTAGTAAAGCATTTGATGCTATCCCACGTTTCCCTCTCATAAACAAAATACTCAACACAAACATCCACAATAACACCAAAAGGTGGCTGAGCAACTATCTCTCAGGAAGATACTCACATGTCACATTTAATGGCAAGTCATCCAAAAACAAGCTTTTTCCGAACGGGGTCCCTCAAGGCTCTGTTCTCTCACCAACACTCTTCAACTTATACATGCATGACATTCCAACACCCATAGATAACAAGCTTACCTTATCATCATATGCAGATGATATCACTCTAACATCCACCCACAGCAACATCGACACCGCTACAAATAACATACAAACATACATAAACAGTATACAAGACTGGCTCACACACAATAGACTCAAAGTAGCGCCCACAAAATCAACCATCACCTTGCTTACAAGCAACATAAAAGAACACCAGGTAATTCCACAGCTTACACTAAACAACATCAACATTCCACACACTCACAGAACCAAAATACTTGGTGTCACATACAACACATCATTATCTTTTGCAAACCACATTCAGGACATTAAAACCAAATGTACGTCAAGACTTAACACGCTTAGGGTACTAACAGGCACAAACTTTGGGCACCAGCAGGAAACAACATCACTCATATACAAACAATATATTCGCTCAGTTATGGACTATGCTAGCCCATGCTGGGCACCCATTATCTCAAACACACATAAACACCTTACAAACAATACAAAACAACACACTTCGTATCATTACAGGATGCACTCAAACAACACCAATAGAACACCTGCACACATAAACAAAAATACTAAAAGCTAGGGAACATTTAGACATGAGGGGAACACAATTCATGGCAGCAGCGACAACTAACCCACAACACCCTTGCCACTACATGTACAATCATGCACCAACACCTCGCACCATTAAGGTAACACCAGAGAGACATTATAACCAAATACTCCATTCCATACCACGCCCCACAGACATCACACAGTTCAGAAAACACATACACACACACCTAACCCACAAAGCACTGACACGACTCGGTCCGAATGCGGTCCTAGGTGCGAAGCCGCCACCCATTAACAGGTCAGAGATCAGCCTGAGCAGATCGGATCGAGTTAACTTAGCACGATTCCGATGTGGACATCACCCCAACTTACGGACATATAAACACAGACTAGACAACTCCATAGACGACACCTGCCACCTGTGCCAAGACACACCACAAACAATTGAACACATTATGACGGACTGTACCGCTCTAGCACAACAACGAACACAACACAACATCACTAGTGCGCTGAACCTCTGGTCCACTCCGGAGAGGGCGATCGGTTACCTGCGTGCCGCCGCCTGCTTGCTCGATCAGGGTGGGCTGATCGGCTAAACAACAACAACAACAACTCATTTTCCTGAAATCATTATATTGATAAATCAGTAAGGAGAGTCAAAACCTGGCACAGGCACTAATGCAGCCCATTGCTGTGACTCCTGTGTTATTATTATTGACAGCACCATCCGGATTCGAACACCCGAACCTCAGTGTCATTACTTTGCTTATAATGAAATGGTGTTACCTACTTAATTTCACTATTTAATTATAATTAATAATTAAATAAAACTCAGCGTACGTGATACAGTTTTGCTCTTCTGAAAGTCGGCGTAAAATAGTTACGCTGAGTAAATGGCTTAAGCTTATCCTAGCAGTATGTCGTATTCGGCTGACTCTCAACTTCCTTTTATGTTTTTAAAGTTTACGTATACTATATACAAGTCATGCTGCTATTACACTATTTAGTTTTATATTTTGAAATATGATCAGCGCCATCAATTTTTTTTGTGATCGCAATTATATAATTTTCGCCTTAGTCTCCGTGATGACAAAGCTTACCTATATAATTTGTCAATCTCCTTACGTAATATAATCAAAGCCGCTCATTATGTAGTCGGTCAACGTTCAGATTTTAACATATAAATAGTTTCATACGAAAGATATGGACATTTGCTTTAAGTTCAAGAGGCACTTCGATTTTAAAACAACTTCACAAATTATCGTTATCATCATCATCATCATCATCATCAGATGTGAAGCTCAGAATTTTGGTGGTAGTATCATTTTGTAAATTTATTGACCGATTGGCTGTTGTTGATTTAACAAACGTGTATGAAATTTTGTACAAGCATTGTCTGACTAGATATAGGTAGGCTTTGTTACAGCATGTAATTCTTCAAAACAAAAAATTACAAATCTCTATGGTAACCAGTTGAAAAGAAATAGGTTCATGGAGATATATTTAATACTGCTTTTTTACGATTTCCCACTGAAATTGTTTGCTGGGATTAATTTGAACAGAACATTTTCATCCTGTGATAATTCACGAGGTGGAATTTAAATGCAGCCTCAAATTTTGATCCATTTCGGATGTGAAGCTCAACATTTTGATGGTTGTTGTATTTTGTAAGTTTACACTGACTGACTGGCTCTTCTGTATTTCACAAAACAGTGTATAAAATTTTGTAAAAGGAGTTTTGTTATGTTATTCTCACTGTCTAATGTCTAATTCTAATGTCTTTTTATTATTTGCTGGTGTGAAGGAAAAATAAAGTCATGTCTCAACTCTCAACTAAACGGTGCTGGAATCTTTTAAAAGACAAGACTTTTGACCTACGCGGCGGAACAAATTGTTATAATGTTATAATGTTTCAGACCAACAAAGACCCTAGGATCCACTCATGGCTGGCCTATCTAACTGTGTTTGTAATTGTGAATTGTACATGTCCTCCATGGTGGCGGAGGGGACCTACAATGTTACGTGGGTTCCGAACCACAAAGCCTTAATTTTACTACCTTAAACTATACCCAATCTATCAACATATGCGTCTAATCGATTCGATAGTTCTAGAGATGTTGAGTTTTTTTCAAATGCATATTTCTCTACGACCTTCACTAACAAAGACGACGAAACTTAAAATGATCTAATCTAACCTTACCAAATTTGAATTATTCTGACCTAATTTTACCCTTTTAACCTAATTTTAACTAACCTAGCCCAACCTAACCTAACTATGCTTAGCCTACATTTGCACAGACTATCACATGAAATTTCTTAGTAAAAATCGGAAATACTTTTCGATGCCAATTAGAGAAAAAAATGTAATCTAATTTTTGTTGGATTTTAAAATGTAAAACAGTACTTCAACCAAACTCACTTTTGTGAAGGCGTGAAGGGACAATGTTAATCTGTATACTTTTGTAATGACATGTAAACAGGTAGGCCTATGTTTGACGAAAACATTCAATGATTATTTAGGAGGGCCAGAATGTAGCAAAGTGCTCAAGACAGAATAATGCGGCTAATTGCGCCATCTTATATATTATTATTAATCAGCACCATGGTGAATGGAACACCTGACCTCAGTGTCTTCGCTTCGCTTATACTATGTTTATAGGGAAATGGTGTTGCTCATTGAACTACAGTAATGCTGGGCGACAATAACTTATACTCAGATACTTTATCGCGTCGGTCAAAGCTCTTCAAATCTATGATACTTAAAACTAGTCTGGACTTTAGTAACTGTGTCGCGAATTGGTCATCTAAAAAGAAAGTACATTTTTCTAAGTTTGAAATGGTTTCATGCTTATTCCAGTAATGCAGAAAATATCTTCCACTAAGCTCTATTTTCATACACTCTCAAGAGAACATCGATTTAACCTCTACATTCAAATATTTATCCCTCAAATATATTAAAGCATCATTTATGAGTAGGATTGAGAACAAAGAAAGGCAAGAAAGTAAATGCTAGTTTCCTATATAGAATAGGCCTCTTTCTCTCTCTCTCTCTCTCTCTCTCTCTCTATATATATATATATATTGAGAGAGAGAGAGAGAGAGAGAGAGAGAGAAATTACAATTTGGAACCAACATTTTAAGCTTCCTCTCCAAACCAAGAGAATTGAAGTGTGCTATTTGCTTCCTCAATTTGGATGATGTGTTTGTTTTTGAAATCACAAACAAAGTGTGCTCTCCCAAATATAGTTTTGAGACTTTATCAGCTTTAATACTGTGCAGAATAACACAGACGTTTGTCATTGGTCAATCGTAAACCAATTTGGATTTCTTTTTAAACCATACTTCAGAAAACTGAAAAACATTAGTCGAGCAAACATATTTATAACAAAATTGTAGAAACATTATGATGACATCTTACGATATATATTTTTATGTAGAAAGGAGGGGCCAAGAGTGAACGCCCGCAAGAACGCCTCAACCCCCTCCCCCTTTAGAGGAAGAAGAGAGTCAAAATCAAGGTCCAAATTTTCGGGATGCCTGGATACTGTGCGTTTGAAAGATTGGAGGTCATAGACAGGGAAAAGATGGATTAAGGAAGATTGTCCAGAGTTCACCGGTTGATAGGTGAAAGACAGAGAATACCGATTAACCTTTGCATTAGAGAGTTAGACATAAAAGGAATGAGAATGTGTCGAGAGTTTGATACTGCCTTAAAGGAGGCATGCAGTTAGAGAGTTTAGAAGAGCAGTGTCCACTGTCCATTATAGTAGCAATAGTAAAGAGTGAGACAACACTGCGGCGAAGAGAGAGGTATTGAAGACAGTTAGTAAGAGGTGGGGAATTGATGAGACGAAAAGCCTTTGATTCCACCGGTCAAGCAGAGCTGTGTGGGTTGAGCCACCTCACACATTCAAGTAGGGTTGCCAGATTTTTCAAATGCCCATGCGGGACAAAAAAAAATTCTGAGGTTTTTTCTAAGACCAAATTTTTTTTCAAATTGAAACTAGATTTCTTCAACGGTTACAACAAACAAAATTAGAAAAATTTTATTACAATAATATTTAACAATTGAACATCGTGAATAAATTGAAATTATTATACATAATACTGAAATTCTAAATCAATTCATCCCTAAAAAAATTGCTTAAAAAATATTTTTTGCGGGACATTTTGAACGCGGGATTTTGACGCGGGATTTTTGGATCAAATGCGGACTGTCCCGTAAAATACGGGACGTCTGGCAACCCTACGACATTAGAAGCATATTCCATGCATGGGTGGACAAGACCCCTAATGTATAATTGTATACGTATACCAGCAGCCGTGGCCTTATTTGACAAATCTTTCTCAGTTTTTCAGGAAATAATATTTATTATTAAATTTTAATTATTTTTTGCTCGGGTTTAAAGGAGAATATTTGAGCAGATCAACGACTATTTGACCTTTGTGAAAAAAAATAGTGGTTTTGTAGTTCACTTTTCAAAACGTTTAAAAATCTTTGCGATATTCGACACTCAAGTGAACTTTGATCACCAATTACGCCTTGTGAGTAACCGAAAATGAATATCGTCATAGAAAGAGAATATAAGTATTTTATTTTACTATAATTATATTATTATAGTATATAAAATAAAATAAACTTAGTTATAATCTACTGAAGTAATTTTAGACTTGACATATTATCTCTTAATATCCAGATGAGAGAGATAATTTAGGTCAAGATTTATTAATTTCGGTAAAGGCCTAATTTATTTGTAAGTTCTAATGAGAACTAAGATAATCGCTTTCAGATAAGATAATATTATCGATACTGTTCATACTTCAAAATGAAATTTGCGTTGTGTTACTTACATATTAAAGTTTAATTGTACTTCATTGTAGTAAAAATATTAATTTCGAACCATTTATTATTCATTTTAACAAACTCAAACCAAATTAACAGTAATTCATGACAATTTTGCGCATTTTCAACAGTTCATTGGTTGTTAGGATCCCTCATAATTTAATTTCTAGTGTATATATATATATATATATATACAGGGTGGGGCACGGGAACCAAGTGTTTTTGGAATAATCAGGAAAATGATATTTATTTTTGTAAAGAAAATATATTGGTAGAACAACATTCGTAAGAACATAGCATTTCATGTCATAATAATCATGTACCGAAAATTATATCTGGCATATGATGTCCTTGGCCGTCGACGCATTGTTGAAGGCGTTTACGAAAATTGGCCTCCACTCTTCCCAGCAGGTCTCTGTTGATTTGGATGATTTGTTGACGGATCGCTTCCTTCAATGCATCTAATGTACGGGGCTTGTCCTCGTAGACACGTGACTTGAGGTACCCCCATAGAAAGAAGTCACATGTGGACAAGTCAGGGGACCGAGGGGGCCATGCAATGTCACCAAATCTCGAAATGAGATGGTTGGGAAACAGGGGGCGAAGAACAGCCATTGACGCTCTGGCGGTGTGTGGCGTGGCCCCATCTTGCTGAAACCACAAATGTCGACAAGCAATACGCCTTCTTCGTAACTCAGGGATGAAAAAGGTGTTCACCATCTCAATGTAACGCCCAGATGTTATGGTAACGGTAACCCCATTTTGTTCGAAGAAATAGGGACCGATGACGCCAAACTTTCCCACCGCGCACCAAACTGTAACCTTAGGGCTATGCAGCGGTTTTTCATGGAGTTGTCGCGGATTTTCAGCAGCCCAATACCGACAGTTTTGATTGTTGACGGCCCCATTAAGGTGGAAATGGGCTTCATCACTCATTACCACCATCATGTTTTCATTCTGCTCATAAAGTGCAAGCATTTCCTGTGCAAAATTCAGTCGTTGGGGGCAATCGTTTACATTCAATTCCTGCACCATCGCTAACTTGTATGGGTGAAAATGTAATTCTTCATGCAAAATCCGTCTAACAGTACGATTGCTGATTCCGAGTGCAGCTGAATGTCTCCGAGCAGAGCGGCCTGGGCTTTGCAACATCGCTTGTCTGACCCTTTCAACGTTCTCTGGAGTACGCACAGTGCGTTGCGGCCCCTTCGGTTTTGTTTTCATTATTGAGCCTCCTGTTCGAAGATTGTTAACCCAACGTAAGATTGTGTCACGAGCGGGAACAGAGTCATTTCGATGAATGTTGAATCTGCGGCGAAACGCACGCTGAACTGCTGTCACTGACTCGCCACTCCTAACAAAATGATCATACGCGAACATGCGGTGTTCTAACGTCCACTGCTTGCTCCATGATGGCACCTGAAAGATAAAGGTGAGTGTTAGTTAAAGTTAAATGCTATGAACCCAGGAATGGAATGCTACCTACCGCACGCCCCTCCCATTCCTAATGGCCGATTACTAGCTATTCAAAAAACACTTGATTCCCGTGCCCCACCCTATATATACTGGCGAGAGCGGCAAAAGAGAAGAATATTCCGCAAAAGAAAGAGAGTAGCGACGAAGTTAGCTAATTGCGGAGACAACAATGCCAAGAAAGAAATACAAGAAAAACTAGAGAGAATCGATTGGGAAATACAAACTCTGATAAAGGGCCATGCAGAGAGGGAAAAGGAAAAGGCGGTAGAAGCAATAAAGGAAAATCCAAAATACTTCTACAGTTATACGAAAACGAAAACGAAAACGCGTGCTACTATCGGGCCCTTAAGGAAAGGAAATAATGAACTAACAGACGATCTAAAAGAAATATCTGAAACATTGAGAGCCCAGTATGAATCGGTCTTCAGTACCCCAAAAAGTGACAAAGCGATACCTGACATAGATGCATTCTTCAAAGAGAAATTGCAAGGAGAATGTATAACAAACTTTGATTTTACCCCAGAAGATGTATCGAGAGTTATAGGACAAATGAAATCACATTCAGCTGCAGGTCCGGACAAATGGAAAGCACTATTAATTAAAAACTGTAAAAATGAAATAGCTACACCCTTATACTGGATATGGAGAAGATCCCTAGACACTGGGGAAATACCGAGCATCTTGAAAAGAGCAAACATTGTCCCTATATATAAAGGAGGGGATAGATCTCAAGCAAAGAACTATAGACCAGTGTCCTTGACGTCCAATCTCACCAAAATTTTTGAAAGACTAATCAGAGAGAAAATCTGACTTCTTGGAGACATTGGAAAGATTCAACGAAAATCAGCAAGGATTCCGATCAGGAAGATCATGCCTATCACAACTTATAGATCATTATAACAATATCCTAGATGCACTTGAGGGCAAAGAAAACTATGATGTCATGTACACGGATTTTGCTAAAGCTTTCGACAAATGCGATCATGGTATAATAGCACATAAAATGAAACATCTGGGAATAAGAGGCAAAGCGGGAAAATGGATCTATAACTTCCTCAGAAATCGACTTCAGGTGGTCAAAATTCAAGGTGTATCATCATCAGAATCAGAAGTACGCAGCTCAGTACCACAAGGTACAGTGCTGGCTCCACTCCTGTTTATTATCATGCTAACAAACATAGACAGTGGAGTAAACAGCAACAGTATAGTAACATCATTTGCGGACGATACAAAGATCAGCAGAAAAATCAGCGATGCAAACGAAGTAGAGGCCTTGCAGAGAGACACAAATAAAATATATAAATAGTCAGAAGACAACAATATGACTTTTAACACCGAGAAATTTCAGCTCTTGAGATATGGTAGAAATGAGGAACTTAAAAAGACTGCATATTATGCTCCAGATAGACAAGAAATTCAGAGAAGCACGAAAGCGGTCGACTTGGGGGTAATAATGACCGAAGATGCCAAATTCGAGACACAAAATCAGATAGCAATAAACAAAGCAAAAAGAGTCGCGGGACAGGTACTAAGAACGTTCAGAAGGAGGGACAAGACAGTAATGATTCCCCTGCTGAGAACACTGATCATACCAAAACTTGAATACTGCTCAGTTTTGACGTCCCCGTATAAAAAGGAAGAAATTAATAAACTAGAAGAAACGCAGAGACATTTCACAGCCAAGATTGATGGCTGCAAAGAACTCAACTACTGGGAAAGACTATGCAAACTAAATCTGTACTCCCTGGAAAGAAGAAGAGAGAGGTATACCATAATCTACATATGGAAAATTATCGAAAAACTGGTACCAAACCTCAAACAAAACCCAATTACCATCCAGACAACACTGGAAAATAGGAAAGGCAGAATGTGTAGTGTTCCCAAATTAAAGGCCCGACAATGGACCTCCTCAACTCTGAAGGAAAATAGCTTGGTTGTCAGGGGGCCAAGAATTTTCAACCAGCTTCCAAAGGACCTCAGAAACATTACACGGGTCAAAGTTGAAGTCTTCAAGAGAAGACTAGATGCCTGGCTCAGGACAGTACCAGATGAGCCGGGTGTACCCGGCTATGTACGATGGAGAGCGCAAGAGAGCAACTCGCTCCTCCACCAAGCCAGGCCTAAAGGCGGGGCCACCAGCTTGACCTTCGTGTGAAGAAAGACCGACGCACGGAACCCAAACAAGGTGTGTAGTGGTTAGCGTCGCTGACTACGAATCCATCGGCCCCGGGTTCGAGACCCGACGGCAGCCGGCGCGCAGCAAAACCCAGCTGTTCATCCTTCCACACAATAAAGAAAGTGGTTGGTAGATAAATGGGTACCCTAGGTGGCCTAGTGGTTAAGACGCTGGGCTGCTGTTGGGGCGTGGTTCGGATTCCACGTTAAACTGTAGGTCTAAGGTGGAGTGAAAAGCTTGACCTTCGTCAGAATGAACAATTCGGGCGGAAGCTAACCAAAAGTTATATATATATATATATATATATATATATATATATATATATAAGGACACACTATAGAAAGAAACAAATTAGAAATTTTAATTTTCACTCCAAGGCTATAAATTGGGAAAAGATCGCATCCAATATGGAAGCAATCGATTGGAAAACCATCTTTAAGGGTAAGACAACGGAAGAGATGCTAATAACCCTTCGAAAAAAATACGCTAAAAGTTGCGAAAAAAATGTTCCTAAACAAAGCAAAGAGGAAAGAGAAACAGGCATGAGAGACAAAAAAAGCCAGTGTTTCGCAAGAGAAAGAGAGTGACCGAAAAATTAGACAAAGACAACAACATCAGAAAAATAATAGATGACAAACTGGAAAGCAAAGATTGCATCATACAGGGCCTAATTGAGAACCATACAGAGAAAGAAGAAGTCGACGCTATAGAAGCGATAAAGGTAAACTCAAAATACTTGTATAATTTTCGAAAAAGGAAAACGAAAATTCACGCGACCATCGGACCTTTGAAGAATGAAAACGATGTATTAACCGATGATCTAAAAGAGTATCTGAAATATTAAGAGCTCGGTATGAATCCTCTTTCAGTATCCCCAAACTGATGAATTAATATGCGATAGAAACCCGTTCTTTGAAGAAGAATTACAAGGGGGCAGTACAGTATAATGGACTTTGACTTCACAACAGATGATATTACACGAGCTATAGGAAAACTAAAAACACACTCGGCAGCAGGCCCGGACAAACGGAATGCTACACTGATTAAAAACTGCAAGAATGAAATCGTTTATTCCCTATATTGGTATGGAGACGATCACTAGACACGGGAGAAATATAAAGCATCCTGAAGAGAGAGAACATAATTCTACTATATAAAGAAGATCGATCCGAGGCTAAAAACTACAGGTCAGTGTAGCTTACATCTCATCTCACAAAAATATTTAAAAGAATAGTTAGAGAAAAATCTAAGACTTTTTGGAGACGCAGAAAAAATTAAATAAAAACCAACATGGATTCCGGTCACGAAGAGCATGCCTATCACAACTACTGGAACACTATACAAAACAACATCATTAATGCACTCGAAAACAACGAAAACTATGATGTGATATACACAGACTTTGCCAAGGCCTTCGACAAGTGTGACCATGAAATTATATTACATAAACTGAAATATATATGAGAATAACAGGAAAAGTAGGAAAATGGGTATATCTTCATCAGAGTCAGAGGTCTGTAGCTCAATACCACAAGAAATAGTATTAGCTCGATTACTATTCATAATCATGCTAACTGATATAAATAATAAAGTTACCAATGGTAGTACAGTAGTATCCTTTGCTGATGACACAAAAATTAATAGAAAAATAAGAAACCCAGATACTATAGAATCTCTACAAACAGATATGAACTGAATCTACAATTGGTCTGAAGCAAGGTCTGGGAGAGGAATCACGGGCCCTGGTGCTACTTTTGACTTCGGACCCCTTTACCTCCGATCACTTCCTTCTCTATCTTCCAGTCCGGACCCCCATGAGACCCAGGCCCTGGTACTTTGACGCCTCATCCATCCCTCTCTTCTGGACCCTGGTCTGAAGGCAACAATATGAAATTTAACACTGAGAAATTTCAATATTAAGATACGGAAGAAGGGAGGCACTAAAATCCATGGAACACCATACCCTAATGGACAGGCAGTTCAGAGAAACTCTAACGCAAAAGAGTTAGGAGTTATAGTGACTAATGACGCGAAATTTGAAACACAAAATAAGATAGCAGTAAACACAGCCAAATAAATAAATAGATAAATAAATAAAAGTAGCTGGATAGTTAGTGAGAACCTTTAAAAGAAGAGATAGGAATATAATGATTCCTCTGTTGCTCAGTCTTAACATCCTCATATGAAAAAGAAAACATTAGTCAACTAGAAGAGATTCAGAGAAGCTTCATAGCCAAAATCAATGGATGGAGAGAACTAAATTACTGAGAAAGGTTACGTGAATTAAATTTATATTCGCTGGAAAGAAGAACGAGGTACACCATTATTTACACTTGAAAAATAATGAAGGAACTAGTCCTTAATCTCACTTTGAACTCTATAACAACTCAAACAACAGTGGAAAGCAGGAAAGGAAGAATGCAGCGTGTTCCCAAACTAAAGGCTAGACAACTCCGAAGGAAACCAGCTTTGTTGTTAGAGGGCCAAGTCTTTTCAACCAGCTGCCCAAAGAACTACAGAACACGACTGGTGTAGTGGTGGAAATCTTCAAAAGAAGACTAGACGCCTGGCTCAGAGCAATACCATATGAGCCCGGAGTAGCTGGCTATGTGAAGTGGAGAGCGCAAGAAATCAACTCATTATTTCACCAGGTCAACTCAAGAGGAGGAGCAACAAGCCTGACCTCCACGAAATGAAGTATTATGGCACGGAACACCTGAAATATATATATATATATATATATATATATATATATATATATATATATATATATGGGAATGAACTCAGAATGGTCCCCTGAGTTTTTTATGATACACACAGATAGTGCATGGAACAAGGAACTCTTCTGGGATAATTAAATCCACTATAGTCCGAATAAGTAATGGTAAATGACAAATACCATAGTTTTTCTTTTTCATGATGCTAGCCCGACGTGGGCAACGGGTCACTCGCAAAGAGGTCCCATAAATATAGCTTCCCTCACCAGCTATCTGCAAAGCTTTGCAGATAGCTGGTGAGGGAAGCTATATTTATGGGACCTCTTTGCGAGTGACCCGTTGCCCACGTCGGGCTAGCATCATGAAAAAGAAAAACTATGGTATTTGTCATTTACCATTACTTATTCGGACTATAGTGGATTTAATTATCCCAGAAGAGTTCCTTGTTCCATGCACTGTCTGTGTGTATCATATATATATATATATACTCTATAAACTCTAATTATTCTATATCACAGTTTACAGCTTTAAAAAATAATTTTAAAAATCGTTGAATTAGCTAACGTTCATGAAACTTGTCACGATAACTGCGGAAGGATGAGATGCATTTTACAGGCATATAACACGCTCAAAGTGTTTTTCCCTTTGAGAAATTACATAACGAACCCAAGCAATGTAATTCATATCATGGCAGTTTTCTTTAAAAATGGGATGAGTTTCACATTCATTTGCTGCTTTTAGAGCTTCCAGTATGCTGCGACTTTCTTTGAAGACCAGAGATATCCCCGTAAGAAGAAATCATAAGGACTAAAATCATATGCACTGACAGGAGGCCATGCAAAACCCACAGTCGTGAAGATGGGGTTATCTGTTTGTAGGCGGAACTTTCGGACCAGATGTTTCATACAATAAGTTCAAAAGCTGATAGTTTTGTTTTGGCTTGGTTTTATCAGTGTCCTGGCTCATACGAAATGGGATAAATTGTTTTTAGAATATGCAGAGGTAAACATTTTTGCCCATTGTTGTATCAATAAAGACGGCCAATGAGCGTACTTGATGACATCACGTACCAAACTCTAACACATATACTGCCACATGAAGGTATTTTAGGACCCAAAATCGTGAATTCTATTTGTTGACATATCCATCCAGCTACATATGGGCTTCATTACTGAACCTGTCTTCAACAGTAAAGTCATTATATTTTTTGGTCCACTGCGTTAAAAAACATTTCGAAGGAAGGGAACATCAAAGAACGACTGAAGTGGGCCAAAAAATATAAGGAATTTACTGCTAAAGAAGGGTAAAAAGTTTTTCTACAGACGTGTCCGAAGGAAATTTCTTTGGTGCACACAAGGCAATACATTAGGCGTAGACTCGATATAGAACCTGTATAAAACCTGTGAAACATGCTGGGAGCTCCATAATGGTATGGGTTGTATCAGTAGGAATGACGCTCGAGACATTGTAAAAGTCATCGGTACCATGACGACAGAACAATACGACTCTATCTTACTTCACCATACCATACCGAGTGGTCAGTGTCTAGTGGGTTGAAACTTCATTAACTGACAAGATAAGGACCTAAAACACAAAAACACCACCTGATCTTAATCCAGTTAAGCACTTATGAACATTGTTCACATGTAAAAAGAAGAAGAACAATCCTAACAACTCAATTAATGTGGAAAGTTATACAACAAAGCTGGAACAACATCACTCAAAATCCCATCAATAAATTGAGTGAATCAGTGGCACGAAGAGTAATCATAAAAGGAAGACAAACAGAGTATGAGATTATGACCTTCATTTATGACCCTACGATCTTGATGCACATCGGAATTAACCATGACTAAGCATTTTAGTTTTTAACTCACCTTCGTCATCTTGGAACATTTTCCCATTTTGATGATAGTATTAAGAAATTTGGCTGCGAACCATTGAACGATTTGAATCTTGATTTTAGTTACTTCGCTATTTGTTCACTAATAATAATAATCATAATAATAATAATAATAATTTTTTATTATTATTACTAAACTAACATTTATTAATTGATGTAGTGTCGAAAACAAGATTGGTGAGACCAAAAATTACTGAGACCACTTTGAAAGTATTTCTTAAGTCTTCAGAAACCAAAGTATGAAAAAATAATTAGGTATATCTTCCGCTTTAAGTTAATTACGGTGTTTAATTACTCTGAAACCAATTTAACTATTAACAATTTTCAATACATTAAACGCTAACACAAAATAACGTGACACCTCACAGTGAAAGAAACTTCCCAACTAGTGTTCAGTCAAGATCAGTTTCTATAATTTATACACTCTGTATGATTTCCAAACATAATTATGTCCGAAGAGTGACTTAACGCTGTAGTGTTATCTAAATAGAATGATAAACAAAAGCATGATAATGAAATGTAAGTTAAACAAGTGAGGTTGTCTGTTGATATCTTTCCTCGGAATATTTTTACATTTAAAAGTAGTACTTAAAATTTAA
The DNA here is from genome assembly GCA_023014485.1 of Bathynomus jamesi. Taxonomy (NCBI): domain Eukaryota; kingdom Metazoa; phylum Arthropoda; class Malacostraca; order Isopoda; family Cirolanidae; genus Bathynomus; species Bathynomus jamesi. The sequence continues at coordinate 515,952 of JAJOZX010000768.1, read as the reverse complement.
CCTCAATACTTCTGGCGTAAACATGTAATATAATAAACCATTTATAATTCTCTCATTGTCCTCAAGAAACAACCTTGAATATTTAAAGGATAATTTTCTGTTGATGTTATTTTGTTTTTATTATTGGGAGACGTTGATATTATTATTAATTTGGCATATTTGTCAACAACTTATATATAACTTTAGGTAACCTTTGGTTAGCTTCCGCCCGAATTGTTCATTCTGACGAAGGTCAAACTTTTCACTCCACCTTAGACCTACAGTTTAACGTGGAATCCGAACCACGCCCCATCAGCAGCCCAGCGTCTTAACCACTAGGCCACCTAGGGTACCCATTTATCTACCAACCACTTTCTTTTATTGTGTGGAAGGATGAACAGCTGGGTTTTGCTGCGCGCCGGCTGCCGTTGGGTCTCGAACCCGGGGCCGATGGATTCGTAGTCAGCGACGCTAACCACTACACCACCACCACTACTTGATGATGCTTTATGAAGGTTTGAACGATAGTTCAAGGAGGAGATTGCAGACACCAATCGACCAGGGAAGTACTCCAGGGGGAACGTTAGGTAGGAGACAGGGAATAGTGGAACTCCCGTTTCACCTGTCACTGTCTTCCTTAGCTAATCTTTTTTCGTGTCTCATCTACCCTGTGAGTAGTCCAGCATGCTCTCAAACACACACCTTTTTCCCTATTCTTCACTACACAGTACACATACATACATACATCTTACACGCTACATAATCTTCTCAAAATTTAAAAAAAAGGCATCGTCTTCAAGAGCCTCGGAGTCCCATGGGACTTTTCGTCTCATCAGTTCCCCGCCTCTTACTGACGGTCTTCAGTCCTTTTCTCTTCGCCGCAGTGTTAACTCTCTCTCATTTACGGACACTGAATGGATTTTAGTGTTGCCACATATCAACGCTAGGAGAGAGCAAGCAGTACCAGATTTTCGACACATTCTCATTCCTTTTCTGTCCAACTGTCTAACGCAAGGGTCTATCGGTATTCTCAATCTTTCATCTACTCAACCGGTCAACTCTGGAACAACCTTCCTCAATCCCTCTTTCTCCCTGTTTATGACCTCCAACAATCTTTCAAACGCAGAGTGTCCAGGTATCTCGAAAACTTTGGATCTTGATTTTGGCTTTTTTCTTCTTCTATGAGGGGGCGTTATTGTTGTAATTCACCCTTTGCCCGTCCTTTCTGCAAAAAATAATACAGAATCCACACTAGGGTTGCCAGACGTCCCGATTTCTATGGGACTGTCCCGACTTGACAAGTAAAATCCCGAGTACCGAGTCCCGAGCTAAATAAGTTCTTGAAAGATATGTCAGATGTAGTATCAGATCAGAAATGCGACATAAAGTGGGTAAAATTTTTTAAGAATTATCCCAATGCAAATAATTTGTTCAAAGTAATATCTTTTGTTTTTTCAATTCCTCATTCAAATGCGATTTCGGAACCGATATTCAGTTTGATGAGCACAGCTTGGAGCAAAGAACGAACAAACTACTTTTAACAAATTTGGAAACTCAGCTGATGGTCATAGAAAATTACAAAATGTCACGTAAGGATTTCCGAACATTTTGGAAAACTGAGCAAGGGGTTGAAGTTCTAAGAAAAGTAAAGTCAAGCGAAAAATATCTATAAATTAACTGTTCCAAAACGTAACTATGAAATTTACTTGAAATCTATATTTCTGTGATTAAATTAGGTCCCTCATTTGCCAAATTGATATAATCTATTTTATTTTTAATGATGTTGTTTTGTAATAAAAATGCCCTACCATTATTCATTTTATTTTGAGTGTAAAATATAAGTAAATATATAATAGCAGCGATTTAGAATAATTATGCGAGTGTTGTGGCATCAACATTAAAGGTCCTATTCTTTCTAAAAATAGGAATTATTATTATGTTGCAGTTCTTGAATTGCTCTTTAGAGTTTTGATGCGTAAATAAACAATTTTTTTTTTTGTAGTTTCTGCGTAATTATTATCTTATTTTAAATTTTACAAGTTGTGTAAAACAAAGGTCTTGTGTCCCGACTTGAGAATTTCAAAATCTAGCAACCCTGATCCACACACACTAGAAGAATTGAAAGCGTCAATTGAACAAGAAATTTCTCAGATTTCAGCAAACATTGTTCAGAGAATTGCAAAAATTTTGTTGTTTTTGTGTACAAAGAGGGTCATAGAGTATGTTTGCACTAGGGCACTAATTTCCCATGTGTAGAGAAAGTACACTAAAAATCTCATGCTTTTATTCCACTTAATAAAACATAAAAACCTTTTAAAGTATCAGATGTTTAAAATATAACCATATATATATATATATATATATATATAAGAATAGACGTGATTTTAAATATTTTTTATGTACAAACCTACATGCAGAAAACTCATTCGACTGGCGCTCAGGATTACCAGTGTCATTCATAGCTCCAGACTTTGTTCTGCATTTGTAACAAAGAAAATGGCTTTTTTACTAATATTTTATTAATAGAATTACATTAGTCTATAACTATAATAATAATTATTGTACAGTATATTTGTTAGCCTTTGTTTGCATAAACTGGTGAATAAAAAAGCAAAACATTTGTTCCATGTATATGGTTTTCCATTAAGTACAGGCATGCAATTAAGCGTGCTCTTAAAATGCTAGTTTTTTGTTTCTTCAGTATTCAAAGAAAGAGAATTATTGGAAACTATCATTTTTTTCAGAATACCTACCATAAAATATAAAAGAACTGGCAACACCTTAGTTGACAGTTAGTGTTTTTAAAAATAGATAAAATAGAATTTCAGAGTTTGTTGAGAGTAAGTGGAACCATAGTCAAGATTACCTACAGTCATACAGATCACTCGTTTTTTTTCCTTGCGCCCACCAGTCTGGCTGATTCTCCGACCCCACTAAAAAGTCAATTTTCAACGCCAAGTTATTTCCCTATGCATCCCCCAATTTATGCAACCTTCAAGTGGACGTCACGGCTGAGATGCGAGTTTCGAATTTTTCTTTACCTCTTACATACCTATTATTACAAAGTTTGGTAGCACAAAAAACTCATTATTTATAATATTTAAACAATATATAACTAATTCAGCAATCAGGATTTTCAATTCAACATATATCAAGGCGTGACTACTGGCTTCAGTGGTTGTAAACAAATCCCCAATCGCTTTCATTGGCCATTTCTCAAGTATTTTGTTTTAGGTTTTTGTGACTGAAAATTATTGCATAATGATATGAAAAAATATATTACTGAAAAATATCTACTAAGACTGTTTGATAACGCACTTTATTAAAAAAAATAAAATAAAAAATAACCTATCAGCCATCTTGCACACAGGTGCAAGACCAAATTGGCTAGACCAAATTTGGCTCATTGAATTTTATGTATTACGAGTATATCTGTCTGACTATATATACTCTTTTTGACTATGGTGAAGCACAGGCTATTTACATTTTTCTATAGTCTAAGGGAGTCCTGACTGCGTTCACGAGCAGGGTCTTCATTGATGGCATGTTTGTTTATTGTGTTTGTTTACATCCGAAAAATCAGACTGAAAATACTCTAGGCACGTCCCTGATCACGATTAAGAATATCGTAAGATCTGACTAAATTTTTAGGCCATTTTCGCTTGGTTTTGACGAGTCGAAAATGTTGGCTTAAGAAGAAGTTATGATCTGATTTAAGTGTTAATAATTTTTTAACTAATCGAAAATGGCTGCATGAAGCGTGCCCACGCAAGCTAAACTGTTTACAAGTGAGCGTAGCCTATGTAGCATACTGTACATAGGCTTACCTGACAAGCGCCAATCAGCAAAAGATATTTAGATAGCATTTCCATACTCGGTTCTTTACTGTTCTACGTCACTGTCAGATTTTCAAGCTAAAAAATTTATTTTATTTATTTATTTATTTATTTATTTATTTACAAATATATAGTTCCATTATCAAATACAGATGCTGCATACAGGCTTTACAAGCCAAAATCTACTACTGTAGTTAGATGTTTTTATAAAAGATTAAATTTTTATAAAAGAATTAAAAAACTAAAGGGGACTTTCAGACCAGGACATATTTTGTTGTAATTTGAACATATTTTCAATACAATTTTATATAAATTTTATAAATTTTACAAATCCTACAAATTTTTATGAGACTTAAAACTGAAAGGAACTTACGGACAAGGATATATACTTACGAGTATATTAGAAGTTTAATACAAAAAGTATAGTGAAACCAGTATGGAAATAAAATAAAAAGTAATAGGAAAAATTATTAGGAGGAAAATGAAAATGTTAATAATGACAACAGCGGTTAAGAAATATTAAATAATAGCAATAATAAAAAAAAGGCCTACCTTCGATAACTTTAGAATTTAAGTTTTAATGACCTTATAAAGGATGAGAGAGTAGTGATTGCTTTTAATTCATTCGCTAGATTGTCTCATAATTCCACTGTTAAATAAGTGTAAGAATTTCTATTACATTGAAGAGTATAGTTTAACTTTGAAATATATTCACTCTCCATATACCTTGTTTGATGTTCGTGACGTAACTGATTGTTCATTAAAGTCTCGATTAATCTAATCAGAGCAAATTGTTTTGTAATTCTGAACATTAGGAAGTGCATCTGTACTTCAAATAGCTTTAAATTATATTAATATACGCAGTTACTCAAAGATTTCTAATGTATAAGCATAATAATCAATCGGTGCTACTGTAGTATGCGGTCTACCTACGATTCGGCGGTCTACCTTTGAAATATAGTTTCTTATCTTGTTTGCTAATTGCTTGTTTACATCCCAATGTTAATCGCCCTTGACGATTGGTTAGGTTTAGTCATGATATTTTACCAATCGTAGGTAGACCGCATACTACAGTAGCACCAATCAATCTTATTGTACTTTTCTAATAATTCTCTTCTGGTCGATGATGTAATGACCTGTATTCCCATATGCGGTAATATTGTATGCGAGATGTGGATAAACTGGAGAGAGGTATAGCGTTTTAAGTGTATTTGTGGGAAGGAAATGTAATTTTAGTAATATAAACGAGAATTTCAATAGCTTATGATCTATATTTCATTATGTTGACGAAAGGATACAGTAGTTTGTCAGTCAACCCCAATTCTTAATAATTTCCCCTTCAGTGACGCGCGATACAAAGCGCGAGTCGACAATAATATTGAAGTCTGGTATTAATTTCTTTTCTTGTGATTAGCAAGAAGTTTGTTTCATTTTTATTTAAGGATAATTTGCTGGATTTCAGTCAGTCACATACTGTCGCGATGTCTCTATTTACTATTTCGTTAAGGGATGCGAGATCGCTGTCTGAGTATAAGGTATCAGGGAGGTGTCATCCGTATATTGGAAGCCTTTCCCGTTATGAGAGTTGTGAAAGTCATTTATACAGATAAAAATAGTAGGGGTACCAAAATGCTTCAATGTGGAACTCCATGCGTAATTTTTGGTTCGGTGGTAAAAGTGTTATTTTGTTTGATGTACTTACTTCTGTTGCACAGGTATGATTTGAGCTAATTTAATGCAACGTTCCTAATGATAATTAAATCAAAGGCTTTTGATAGGTCCAAAAGCAAGAGAACGGAAGATTCTTTATTATTAAAGTTTTTATATAATACTTTTAATACGGCTAAGATCGCGTGGCTTGTTTTATGGTCCTCCCTAAAACGAAACTGATACTTTGATATGAGGATATTTTCTTCGAAATAGTTTGAATGCTGGCTGCGTGTACAAAGGTTTTCAAATTTGTCTCCCGATTTGAATATTGAACATATTTATGCCTTTTTAAGTACGTCAAAGAAAATTCCTTGACTTAGGGATGAATTGAATAATATTGATAAAGGGAGAGATAAAGTATCTGAAGAGAACTTAAAACCTGCCTTTGGAATAGAATCAACGTGGACATGATTTGTTTTTAAGGGTAGAGGTTGCCGTTTTGACCTCTCTGGATGAGAAAGGAGAGAAGAAGAAAATATGAGCTGGGAGTTGCCAGGATATTCTTCATAGCTGCGTATCGAAGGAGCTATGAGATCAGCTGTTGTTTTTTTCTACGGTAGCAAAGTAATTATTTACATGATTCCCTATATCGATGTAGTGGTTCATTAGAAATAGTATTTTTTACAGTTAGATTTGTGGGAAGACAATTTTGTTCTTTCTTCCTATGGCAAAATTTCATTGATAAGTTTCCATATTGTTTCTTAGAATCATCTTTGTATTCTTGAATACTCTTATTTTGCTTTTCTAATTAGGTTATTTAGTCTGTTTCTGTAACTGGCGTATTATTCATGAACTCTCGTACCTTTTTGTAACGTGTTTATAGAATAAATGTTTTTGCCGAATGGCTCGTACGAGAGGTTTATGTAGCCATGGTTAATTTTGTCTTTTATGATTCGTGTTTATTGCGATCACGGGGAGAGTTTGTTGAATGCCTCATGTAATACGTCTGGAAATTTAATAGAATTTTAATTTAGGTCGTCTACCCCTTTGAAGACTTACGACTTATAATTTATTGAGTTCAATTTATGTTTCTGACCTAAGTTTTCACTTATTTTTCTGATTTTTATTTTTACGCGATCTGTCTCTGGGATTTTATGTCTCTCATTTAAGGCTAAGAAACAGCCGAAATGGTTAGAGATCCCAGGCAAAAGTATATCGGCTGTTTGGTCCAGAGAGCTTTTAGATTTACACCATATATGATTTATCAAGGTTGAGTGTTTTATAAGCGTTGTATGTAACACGCGTTGCTCGTGCAATGGCTGGACAGAATCCCTATCTTACCATTCTATTTACTAGTTGTTTAGGGTCTCTGTATTTATTATATTTTAAAAGATCAGAATTGAAGTCGCCCAGGAAGATTGCTTTACGCTGTTTTATTTTATTATGATTTGAAATAATGTCTGTGTTCTCAAGGAAGCGGACAAAGGCCGGTAGATACCAATTATATTTGAATTAGTATTGTTCAGGTTTTTTACGGCGCATGTTTCAATAGATTCGGACACTAACGTAAGCTCAGTGATTTTGTGTATATGGAATGGATTTATGTACGTAAATTGAAACCCCTCCTCCTCCTCCTTCGCCGTCACGATATGTCTGTAAACATTTATAACCATCCAAAGGGGATAAATTTTTAGTTATTTCTTTCATGTAGGTTTCCGTGAGGTCTGTGATGGAGTATTTTATTCCAATTAATACTAATGAATTTTGTAGCTCTTTTCAAAATTAGCGGATATGATTCTAATGTTCAGAGATAATATCATAAATTTATTAATTGAAATTTAGATGGTTGGAAATGCATTTACGAGTAAACGTTTATCTTAAATGTAAAATTAGAATAACTGTAACTTTAATTAAGAGCCCAGTAAAGCCTAAAGCTTAATGGCCAAATTAACGAAAATAAATAGTTCAATTTCGCAATTTTATGTTAAAATTATTATAACAATAAAAACTGTAAAATTGTGAAATTATATTTATTTTATAAATAAATAAATAAAGGGTTATTTATTCAAGTTACAAGTTACTCTCTTTCGAGAGTGAGTCATTACACTGGTATGCATCAATTTTGCTGTCAAGGGCTTTGTAAGTGATTCTTATAGAGTTTTTCCTGCTGATTTCGAATCTGCAATCTGTTTTTCTCAATCAGCTCAGGTTATCCGGCTATGGCCTCATAAGTAAGATAGAATTTTTCGTGATTTTGTCAAAGCGGAATTGGAACAGTAACATCTATCATCACTTGTTTCACTTGTATAATATCTTTTTTTACTTTTCAGGCATATAGATAAAATATTTCATAATGAATAGAGCGTGTAAAAATGATCCCAATAGATTCTGCTACATATGTGGGACGGTTACCATGCCAAATAACCAGTCCCAAATCACTAAATTTGTGAAGACAATGTATAGAGCATACTTTGGAATTAAGCTAGGGGACCAGGACAAAAATTTCGCCCCTCATATGTGCTGCAAGACGTGCATTGAAAATTTGAGAAGAAGGAGCAAAGGCAGAGCGAAATCTTTGCCTTTTGGAATTCCCATGATTTGGAGAGAAGGAAAGGATCACGTGACAGATTGCTATTTCTGCATGACAAACCTCCAAGGTGGGCTTATAAATTTATTTTTCTTAAATATTTTGAAATCCTCGTATGAAACTTGACATAATATTCACCGTAATGTAATATTCACCATATATAGCATAATATTCATCATAATGGTAATCATACATTTACATATACATATTGTTATAGAAAATACATTTACACATACATATTGTTATACAAGTTACATTTACATATACAATGATTGTATATTTTCTTTTTTTTCATTCATATTGTCCCCGAAGGGACAATATGAATGAAAAAGAAAGAAAATATACAGACTCCATCGACCTATTTCATATCTTACAGACCGCAGCCTTCCCTCACGAGCCGCCACTGACTGAATGCTTCTTCTATTTCATATGCAAGTTTTATATCCATGTTTCTGTGTTTCTATTTTCAGGAGTTAACAAGAAGAATAAACACATTGTTGTATACCCTGACATTCCTTCTGCTATGAGACCTGTACCCCATGGTCCTGGAATTCCAATACCCGACCCACCTCAAACCCTGGACTTCGATGATTCTGATGATGAATCAATGACCAATGCCAGTGACCAGTCCCAGTCGTATATACCTCAAAATACCGCTTCAAATGAGCCGAGGCCTCTCAACCAGGCCAAACTTAATGATCTTACCAGGGATTTAGGACTTTCCAAATTAGCTGCCGAGATCTTGGGCTCACGACTTCGAGAGGACAACTTGCTGGCTCCGGGAACAACATTCTCCTGGTATAGGAAACGAGAGGAAGAATTCAGCAAGTTTTTTGCAGTGCACGAAAATACCTCTTCCTTCGTGTACTGCTGCAATGTTGAGGGGCTAATCGAATCCTTGGGCCTGCCATATAACGCATCAGAATGGAGGCTATTTATAGACTCGTCTAAACGAAGTTTGAAAGCAGTACTTCTCAACATTGGGAATAGGGTTGCATCAGTCCCTGTAGCACATTCCGTACAACTTACTGAGAGCTACGATAACATGAAAATTTTACTGGATGCTCTCGTATACGACCAACATAACTGGAGGATCTGTGGAGATTTGAAGGTAATACTAATATCATAAGTAAACTATTGCTATTGACTATGTTGTTTTTCCAAAGGTTATTTGAGAGCGTATAAGAACACTTAACTTCCCCACAGAAGTGATACAGTCCAATGCATAGATTTTTTTATCTGATAGAACAAATTCTCTAAATTCTTTAAATATTTTCATGTTTTTCAGATTGTGGCATTTGTATTGGGAATGCAAGGGGGATACACGAAATACCCATGTTTCCTCTGCAAATGGGATAGCCAAGCGGATGAGAAGCACTATGCACAGCGTGAATGGGCATCCAGAGAGAATTTTGAACCTGGGTCGCATAATGTCGTTTCAGTGGCCCTTGTACCACCAACAAAAATTTTGCTCCCACCACTTCATATTAAGCTGGGCTTGATGAAAAATTTCATCAAATCAATGAATAAGGAGGGTTCAGCATTCCGATATCTCGAGAGTAAATTTCCTCATATATCTGATGCTAAACTAAATGCTGGGGTTTTTGATGGTCCTCAAATTCGAACTTTGATCAAGGATACTCAGTTCGAAAACGCAATGACTCCAACTGAGAAGAATGCCTGGCAGGCATTCAAATCAGTTGTCACTGATTTTCTTGGCAAGCGTAGAAGTCCAGAATACGAGTCCGTTGTCGAAAACTTGATGGAAGCTTTCAAAGCTCATGGGTCGCGCATGTCCATAAAAATGCACTTTTTGTGGTCCCACTTGGACTATTTTCCTGAAAATTGCGGGGATTATAGTGAGGAACAGGGTGAACGATTTCACCAAGATATCAAAATAATGGAAGAGAGGTACCAGGGAAACTGGGATATCGATATGCTGGCGGACTATTGCTGGTGTTTGAAGCGAGACGTGCCCGAAGAAAAACACAGACGGAAAGCCAAAAAACTTCATTCCTTCCTCAATAAACTTTTTTCCATATTCATTGTATGAATAAAAGTATTTATTCACACAATGTTTTCATTTTTCACGAGTGTTCTTATATATTACTCGTATCTACAGTGTTTAAGCTAAAAAAATCAATAAATTTGGGGATAAAATTGGACTTATAATAAATGGCCAATAGAGATAAAACCTGACCTGATTGAGGAAAACCAATGTCATTTTCGAATTCAGCATGGTCGAATTATATAATATGAGTTGAAAAAACCCTCACAGCAGACAAAAAAATTTCATATGCATTAGTGATGGGACGATGCATCGCAATCGCAATCGCAATCGCGATACAATCGCACATTTTTTACAATCGCAATCGCAATTGCAATCGCATTTAATGAGTGCGATTGTTGCGATTGTGAACAAAAGATTTAAATCTCTACAAAAGTTGCTATGAAAGCTGCTCTTTCATGCGTACTTAAAGGAAAGTTTAGCTAACAACAATACGGAATAATAAATAAATAATAAATAAGTCAAAAACAGAAATGAAAACGGGTTGCGAATTAGTTGAAAACAGAATAAAAAATTGGTTTAATAATAACAATAAGTACACCTCTTTATTTGCTCTATGTAAAATTGGAATGTTAAAAAATCAAGCTAACCCTATGGTAGGTAACGCGTTTAGGTATATTTAAAGCATAAATGAGCGTTATGTGAGGCTAAAGCTAAAACATCGCAATCGCAATCGCAATCGCGCGATTTTCAAATTCTGACAATCGCAATCGCAATCGCAACAGCGATTGTATGAAATATGACAATCGTCCCATCACTAATATGCATACCAGTGAATTATCCGTCATGTTACTGAAAAATAAGAAGAATTACAGTAACTTACTCGTAACTGAGTTACTTTCAACCTATACTTTGTAACCTTGAAGACGTTTTGTGCGTCGGTCTCTCTTCACACTGAGGTGAAGCTGGTGACCCCACCGCTAGACCTGGCCTAATACAGGAGAAAATTGCTAGTTTGAGCAATCCATCTCACATAGCCAGGTGCACCCGGTTCATCCGGGACCATCCTGAGGTAGGCCTCTAGTCTTCTTTTAAACATTTCTACTGCGACATTAGTGGCTTTTCTTATTTCTTTGAGGAACTGGTTCAATAGTCTTGGCCTTCTGACAACCAAGTTATTTTTCTTCAGCGTTGTGGATCCTCTTTGTCTGTCCTTTTGTTTGGGAACATTACACCTACTACCTTTCTATTTTCCAGTGTTGTTTGGATGGTTACCTGGTTCAGTTTGAAGTTAGGCACTAGTTTTTATATTACTTTCCACGTATATATTATGGCGTAGCTTTTCTTCTTTCCAGCAAATATAGATTTAATGTACGTAGTCTTTCTCAGTAATTGAGTTCTTTGCAGCCATCGATCGATGTTGGCCGTGAAATTTCTTTGAATTTCTTCTATCTTATTGATTTCTCTTTTTGTTTATATATATATGGAGACTAGTGATGTAGCGGATGTCATTTTTTTCACATCCGCGGATGCGGATGCGGATGAGGATGTTTGATTTCAACATCCGCGGATGCGGATGCGGATGTCTACATTTTCGTTATTTTTTTAGGATATATTCGAGATTTGTTGTGTTTAACGTATATAATAAGTTATTATATAGAGAGAGCTGTAGCTATAATGTAGTATAATTGATTAATTGTACAATAATTGCTGTACTTTTCCCTGAATATATAAAATAATAGCAAGCATCTAACTAATATAGAAATCAATTAGTGAATTCGTCTGCAAATAAATTCGTTATATTTTGTTGGGTTTCAGCCACAATTAGAAACCATAATTGTGTTACCCGACCTCTTTCCCCAACCTCCACCCTTATAGAAAGAGATCTTTAATTAGCTTGATAACTATTTATATTAAGTTTAAAGTTTTTTAGGCATATTTATAAATGAGTAATTAAAATAAAGTAAACTAAGATGTTCATCGTTTAATATTCAAACTTAATTATAGGAAGGTTATGCTTAAGGAACATTAATTTTTCTGCCTTTTCTGCTGCCAGTCTGTTTCTCTTTTCATCATATATTAATCCAGCACTGCTAAATAATCTCTCGCTTGGTATGCTTGTTGGAGGACGTGCTAAATGTTTCCTTGCAAGTTTACTCAAGTATGGATAGATATACTGCGTATTTTTCCACCAACTAATAGGATTGTCACATGCAGCCAGGCGTTTTTCTTGGTGATAGCTCTCGATCATTTTTACTACATCTTTTGACATCGCGTAGGTCTCGTCATCGCTGCTTGACTCAAGAAACTGAGAGAGAGATTCTGTGATAGATTTGCTTGTTGAAGGTGTTGGTTCTGTCACTGAAACTTTTATTCTTTTGGTGGGTGGCGAAACGACAGATTTAAGAGATTGAAGCTCTTCAACTGCTTTGCCAAGTGATGATTTAACTCGTTCTAATGTACTAGGTGAAAATAACTTAGCTTTGTAACGTGGATCTAAGTAGGTTGCAAGAGAGTAACTTCATACAAGAACAGCCTCTCGTCTTGTCGCTTGCATCACTTTTGCGCACAATGAACTAGTTCTATTAATATAGTAGAATTTGATAATTTCTGCTTATTAATGACGTTTTATCTCAACGTCCACATCCGCACGACATCCGCAGTCCACAGTGCGGATGCAGATGCGGATGCGGATTCGAGAAAATGTGCGGATGTTCCGCGGATGCGGATGTGACCTACATCACTAATGGAGACGTCAAAACAGCAATATTCCAGGTTTAGTATGATCAGTGTTTTGAGCAGGGAAATCATTACTTTCTTCTCCCTTCTTTTAAAGGTTCTTAGTAACTGATCCGTAATTCTTTTGGCTTTGTTTAGAACTATCTTATATTGTAACTCAAATTTCGCATCATCGGTAATTATAAATCCTAAATCCTTTGCTTCCGTACTTCTCTGAATTATCTGTCTATCTAGACTCTAGAGCATAATATTCTAACCGTTTTAATTCCTCATTTCTTCACTATCTGAAGAGCTGAAATTTCTCGGTGTTAAATTTCATATTACTGTCTTCTGCTCATTTGTTTATTGTTCTTTGTATCCATCTGTAAGGCTTCCACTGTTCTGCATTTCTAATTTTTCTGCTAATGTTTTGTATCGTCAGCGAAAGATGTTACTATATGTTGTTAGTTACTTCATTGTCTATGCTTGTTAGCATGATAATGAATAGGAGGGTGAGGCTAATACTGTTCCTTGTGGTACTGAGCTGCGTACTTCCGATTCTGATAATGATAAACTTTGGATTTTTACAACTTGCTAACGTTTTCTGAGAAAGTTATAGATCCATTTTCCCATTTGCCTGTTAATCCCATGTGTTTCATTTCATTTTATGTGAT